>JAPMOR010109636.1:36829-48354 GCA_026543865.1 Argiope aurantia
GTGCTGAAAATGCAATCTACTAACCTTAATCTACTAATGTGCTGAAAATGCAAATTAAAAAGTTCATATGGTATTAAATAAAATTAAGTAAAAATTCTATTTCGGAAATAATAATCGGCAAAAACATACGATTGAATAATTTGATGGATGAATTTGAATTTCTTTATAGCAATAAAAACATTGTTACAGATTATATTTCAAATTAAATTATGTTGAAAAGTGGTAAAATATAGAAAAATTTGTACCAAAATGCAACTGTCATTGTTAAAAAAGAAATGTTTTGAATTTTAAGATAATGCAAATATCATTTTGTGAGATATGATCATCAATTTCCATGGGTAAGTCTTGATGATTACCCATTAGGCGATAGTTAAACCTTTTTTCCTCGCTCGTTTAATCTTTATGTTTGGAGGTTATTTCTTTGGACTTATTCTTTTACATCCTCTTTGTACTGATTTAATAGAATTTTTTTGATATGGCAAGCTCTCAATCGAGCATTTCTGATAATATATTGCAGCTCTATTAATTAGCTAAGTGAATCATTAAATGATGTGCAATTATGAAAATGTACAATAAAACAGTCTGAAATTCATATGATGGTTTGTTTAATTTTAACTGCTGGCATTAGATAATTAGTAATATAAATGATTTATATGCCATATATCTTAACATTTTATAGAAACAAATGGTTTTTATACGCAACATTTAAAGTGTCAAATAAAATTATCTTTCAATAATTATCCTTTAATAAATTAAAAATCCTTTTGTTTCTAACTCTCGTATTTATAAAAGAAATTATGTGCTCAAAACTGTCAAATTGTAATTTTAAGTAACAATGTTATATGCCATATGATCTGTATGATATGCCATATGATCTGTATGAATATGCCATATCGTTGACCTGTGAGAGAAAAGGTTTGAAAATGAGCACTGATAAATATATATGTAGATATCAGTAATTACATACAACATGGTAAGGTGGAACAGCGACAAGAGATCAAGAAATATTCAAGCAAAAAAAAGTTGAAGAAATTTTGTTTCAGAATAAAATATCAATATTTAATTCTCACTGATTAGCGAATTTGAAATGTTGTGAAGGAAAAAGTCAAATAAATAACTGTCTGATAAAATACAGAAAATTAAAGTTTGGATTTATAAGAATTAATTCTTGTAATTAATCAAATTAAAGCGTTTACATTGTTCCAATTTAATGTTATAATCGATCATGAATTCCTGCAACAGGAAAAATGAAAATAACACTGTGTGAAACAAAGCTGCATTAGATGACGGAAGGAAGGCACATGCGTTGATATCATACGAATGTATCTATTTGTGCGCAAACTAATTATTCTATAAATACATTTATTCTTAAAAAGAAATAGGTTCGAATAAAAGAGTTTATGCTGTATTTTATATTAAAAGAAACAGGACTTCAAGGATATACTTATTATTAATCAAAATAGTCCGATTTGCAATTCCATTGAGATCAGTAAATGAAATTCGATATGTACTCTCATGTACTCCCACGTGTACTCCCATGAAGAATGATTTGCATAACGAATAAAATATTTCAAAAAAATATTGTCTTAACATGCGATGTTTTATAAAATGATTGACGATTGGCGTCACTTGCAAAATTAATTTGTATCTCGAGTGCCAGTGTGTGTAGAGCGATTCTTTTAAAATAATCCTTTTTTCTTTGTGGAAAGAGCTGCGGCCAGATAGTGCTGTCGAATGTGACTTCGAGGGGTTTGAGAAATAGCCCATGGAGCCTTAATTTAGGAGATTATGTCTCTGGCCAGGATTACGCAGCTAGAAATGAATAGCAACGACATAGATAAGATGGTAGATAAAGATAACCAGAACTACCGAAGAATTTATGGAGCTGCATTCTGTGTCACAGAAAAAGTTGTAGATGAGATTTGATTAGAAGAGGAAGAGACAAGAGTCTCAGTAGAGCAATAACTTTCTAGTGGAATAAGGGAGATCCTAAAACATCGGACATTGAAAAGCATCAGTCTATCCTCGCATCTTATAAACTAATTTAATGATAATGCACAATTAAACTATTTTATTTAATTCCTGTTTCAAATGATAGTATACACAGTTTTATATTTCAAATAGAATTATTTTTTTATGAAGTACCCGTTTCAGTGTTTCCCTTTACCGTAAGCAAAAGAATAAATTTGTCATCAAAAAATAAATAGGCTTTCTTGCTTCAGGTACAATACTTTTTAAAAATTAATAATATCTTCTGTCGCTATAAAATATCATTATAAATATATACAATTCATTAATATATTATCTACTAGCCGCCTTTGGCGACTAGCCGGTTCGCCAATCTTACTGTTCGTTTAAATTTTAATAATTAAATATCTTACGCAATTCCTACTTTAATAGATTCTTCATCAAATTTTGATAGTCATATAATTTACTCATAATAATGTTACAAACCTGCAATTCGGCTTCCCAGCATAGTTTGTTCCATCAACAGAAAGAAAGTTTTACAGTCATCTGAATGGGACAGAGTCCAGGTAGCGCGTCGGAGGTCCCAGAACTTGGCGACTTGGCGACCAATTTGGCGACTTTGGCGCCAAATTAAAATAGATTATACCCGAAACTTCGAGAATTTTCCCGATCCGTCCAGTAGGAACCGAGATACGCCTTGAACTTTCCTGATTGGTTGAGAGGCTTCTAGCCCCGCCTCCCGAGACCTATAAAAGGAAGCAGCCGCAGCTGCCAAAGGAAGGTAGACGACAGGGGAGTCCGAGTTCAAGAGCAGTGGAGGTAGAAGTCAGCAGGAGTCGAGAGTGGGAGAAGTCGAAGACAGAGTGGACGGAGTCGTCGAAATAGTAGTCGTGAGTCGTAGTCGGAATTGACGGAGTCAAGCTCGTGCTGAACTGAGCTGTGCGCTACGGTCTGCAGTAGATTCTGGTTGTATGCTGTTGCATGCTACACGTCTCGGGTGAAGATAATCGTCTTCTGTGCTGTATATAGTTGTCGCTTTTGTGCTGTCCTGTGTGTCTTCGTGTAAATAAACGTCGTTGTTTTTATTCTACTTCTGCCTGCTGACTGAGCGTTCTTTACACCATATCACTTCCACTATCCAAACGAACCCCCGGCAGAAAATTCGTAACAATATTATAAAGGCCTTCAATCATAAAATAATATATATATCTCTAATTTTCTGTTAGCTCCCGTAGAATTTATGCTTTAAGTTAAAGTGGAAAAAATTAATCTGCAATTAATATAATAATATTTTTTACTGAAACAAAACATTTTTTTATAATATGATTACTGATAACATAGTCACTGAGCGTTTAAACTTTATGGACACTAAAGAATATCTTTCTTAATTTATGTAATATTTCAAGAATTTGTCAACAAAATTTTCTCATATTCATCATGACCAGATCGATTAATTAACAATGTTTAATTTTAAATGCATCAAACACTAAGAAAATAAAATGAATCGTTTAAAATAATCGGTCGAAAACAGGTTTAAAAAAACTACTTAAAAAACGATGTATTTAAAACTATAAGCATATACAAAAAATATATAACTAACATAAATATAATTTAATTACAAAAGCATGCAATTAACCTAAAATTAATTTAAATTAAGAATCATCCGTTGATAATAGTTGTCAACAATCAGAACACAATGTGCATGCATGAAATTTCGTGAATTTTTCTACGTCAGTTGGGGTAACGCAATGCGGATTAGAAATTCTTAATTTCCTTTATTCTGTTTTATTTTAATTCAAAGGTACTTCAGAATGAATTTAAAAGATCGATTATTTAACAATGTTTAATTTTAAATGCATCAGACATTAAGAAAATAAACAGAATCGTTTGAAATAATCGGTCGAAAATCCTTAAGCCTAGTCTCATTACTGCTGGGGAAAAAAAACTGAAGCCTTACTCATTTGGCGGTGGGGAAAATGAAAGATTTGTTTTTGGTGTGAAAGTTAGTTTTTAATTAATAATTAAAATTCTAATTAAAAATTCAAAAAAAAATACGGACCCCAGGTGCACATTCCTGGCCTCTAAAGTATACATGTGACAAATTTGGTAGCTGTAGGTCAAACGGTCTGGCCTGTAGAGTGCCAACACACACACACACACACACACACACACACACACTGAGCTTTATATAAGTATAGATTAAAAGAAATAAGATTGTGTACAGTAGATACACTTGATGGTGCGGATTTTTTCTAATAATTTTGCACAGTTATGTCAACAATATATTAGGCGTCTCTTCTTTTCTAAATGTATCTTCTCTTGATTTTATGAGTAACATATAGTAGGTTTAGCCCTTTAAACATATTTAAATATACGAATAACAAGTCGTAAATGATCCATCGTCATGCACAATATCGTACATATAATTCTGGAAGGAAAGGAAGATCATTCTTAATACATACAAAAATATTTATATAAATTCAAATAAAGTAGTTATTAAAACACATTCTCATTAGTATGATATTAGTACGAATATTAGATTACGTTCATTTCAAGACATATTGGCTTTAAATAAAAGTAAATAGAGAAAATTTATCCTTTAGTTTGAGCGGGCCTAGATCCTTTCTAGAGGAGTTAGGGAAATCTATTTACACTTAAAAATATATCTATTCATAGTTAAAAAAAATATTTTTTGTTTTCATTATCTTCGTCTATAAATTTATAATTTACTATATAAAATTCAATTTATAATTTACAATAAATCTTGCAATCAATTTTTTCCCTTAAATTTGCATTCCGATGGTACTAACTGCAAGGTGATAAATTTAATAGACAGATTAACTGATGATGAATTTATGAAGTTTATAAATAGTGTATTTTCCTCAAGAATTCATTACTGTATAAAATTTTAAACCTAACAGATTCGAAAGTGAATAAAGAATCGTTTGTGAAATCTCATCTTTAAAAACATGAAACTAATCAAATTAAATAAAAGTGTTTGAAAGGTTTCATTTACTTGTAAATCATCATAAAACCAGTCGAAAAATCCGCTTACGATAATCTCATAGAACTGTATTAGCATCAAAAATAATTACAGAAAACTTCGTCATCTAAATTGAATCAAATTGTAGGATTAGTAGTAGAATAGTTACTATAATAATGAAAAGGAATTTGATATTCAGTATGTTCAACAAAAATAATAATATGGGATTTAATGCTAAATAATTGTCTGATTTTCCTTTAACTATACAGCATTTAAATACTTATACCTTTACTATATTAATACATATGTAAAGTTATATGTTGTGCATTTGTGTTCACTCATTCAGACACAGTATAATTTCTAGTTCCTTTTTTAACTATGTTGTCTTAACTTTATACCCCTATGCAATACATATGAGTATTGAATGCATGCGGTAGAGATATAGCAAACAGTCTTGTATATTTTTAACTATAATAATGTATGATTAACATGCCGAAACTTTGAATGCCACTGAGCGATATTACTACAAATTGTTGTGTGAATGTTCTTGAGGCTATATGAATGATGTTCCATATTTTAAACTCATTAAATTTAATGAAGACAGTAGTTTATACTTTAGATTGATATTCGAGGTATATGCTGAATCAAAATGCACATGGAGAAAACTACAAGCACATATACATTTTTTAGAACTGAAAGATACAGAACGATTTGGAAGGAAATCCCCCTGCATCAAACACGATTTAAAATTGAATAAATTGGAACGATATTAAAAGAATGTTGAAACATTCTTGGAAGAACATCTTTATTCCAAGAACGAAATCTCCTATGGAGTACTTCTGAAGCAAGAAGAAAGTATTTGTCGTCCGATCGTATTCGCATTGATATTCGAATATAAATATGAATGAAGCAGACAGAATGTTCGAAACGCATCTGTGCAAATATAATTTGCTACCCTTCTCCTATCTGCGCCAATGAGTAACTCCTTTGAATAATTCAAAAACTAATTCACTGCTGGGAGATACGAACAAAAATGTTAAAACAGCATTCGAATAATTCGACACCAAATATCCACAGAAATATAAAGCAAACAAATTTAAATATATGATGAATGGCTTTTCTAAACTGAATTATTAATATGCTGGATTGGGGAGATAGAGGGGGAGAGAGAGTAGGGCAGTTGAATTCCAGTATACATTATTCCCAGTTGAAAAAGGCCCAACTGGTGGAGCGAGTTGGCAGAGGTAGGGGGTAAGAGTTAAACTTATGTTCATATATCGCATAATAGAAGACTGGAGTAAAGGTTTTAGTAAATTGAATCAAAATGAAAGAAGACATGTATAAAGTCTGATTCGGGCTAGCAAGATAAATCGTCTTTATAAGCTCACCTAGAAAGATATCACACAACAAAGAAAAATTACTTTAAGCTGGCTTGCTCCGTTGCCTTTGTCGGATATAACTAGGATGAAAATAAAATAAATGGAGATTTGAATAATGCGCTTTTGCTTTTGAAAAGGGGAGATTAAATAGGGCCTTTTTTTTAAAGTGCGTAATAAATAGGCTTTAATCTTGTTGGGAAAACAAACGACTTGCAGGCATTGAAATATTGCAGATGTGTGAAGAATACTTAATTGATTGATGTTTTTATTTGAGTCGGAATTCGGGTTTAAAATGACGAATATTAGATTACGTTCGTTTCAAAACATATTGGCTTTAAATGAAAGTAAATAGTGGGAATTTATCCTTTAGTTTGATTGGGCCTAGATCCTTTCTAGAAGGTTAGGGAAATCTGTGAGAGTAAGAGGTTTTATTTCTATTGTGACTCCAACATAAAACCAGTATTAATTTAAACCCAATGCTTCAACCCAATGTTGTGTTTCTATCTATATATCTGACTTTGGCAACCAGCTGGTTTATCGGAATTACTATTTAAGTGAAATGAAAAATAAATATTTTGCTCGTAATTTATTGTTAATAGCTTTATCAGCAAAGTAATTTTAAATTTTAAAAGCCATTTAAGACATTCAATTTATTTCTATTTAACTGACTTTGTCAACCAGCTGGTTTATCAGAATTACTGCATAGGCAAAATTTTAATTAAATATTTTACACGTAATTTACTATTAATGGCTTCTTCACTGAAGTTCTTTTAAATTTCACAAGTCATATAAAGACATTCAATTTTAAAATCCTTACATTGTTCAGTTTATTGTAACAAGCATCTGCGTATTTTTTATGTAATACTGAATAAAATTTGCACTTTCATCGGGAACAAAAAGTGATTAATTGTCAACTAATCCAGCAACATGCTTACTGAATGGAAATCGCTCTTAAAAAGTATAGGAATAAAAAGCAGAAATATTCGTTTCTGAAGTTGAATGTTCTTCAGAGTATATTTCATGATTTAACTAATATATCAGAAAATAAATCAATAAAAATTTCTCTGATTTAGAAAAAAAAATCAGTGTTCTATAGTAAAAAAACAAAACATCAAGCTAAAACAGTGACACAGTGCTTAAAATTGGCCAAATGTTAAAATTATTCACCTTTACTTATTTCTGCAGTTAAACTTAAGTTGTAAATATCACAATATTTAAAACTTTTAGTAAAACCATGTCTTATATAGAAACAGATCCAGCAAAGATAAAAAAGCCATACAGTCATCCTAATTTTATTCTGTTGTTAATAATTAGAATATGAAACTAACAGCAACATAGAAAATTATTTGAACTTCATGTTGCTTCATATTGCCGTAAAATATGCTTAAAATGTTTCTAAAAATTAATTAAAAACTAAAAAATAATCATTCAAAAAAGTCAAAAGATCTAGTATCATTGGAAAGATAGTATATATAATATTTTAATTTTAGGACAATGAAAAAATTCTTTTTATGCTGTAATATTTTCAAAAATCATCGCCGAATCATTGTCGAGAGTCAAAATGTCACTTAAATTTTAATTAAGTAAAATTCTAATTAAAATTTTTAAAATATCGCTCGGAATGCTTACACTTTCATCAACATGTTGTGCTCAAATATGGTATAGTTCTAGATCAAGCGGTCTAACTTGCAAAATTTCCAATTCATAGACTTATGCATACCTATATCAGGAACTATTTTGATTTTCCATGTAAATTAAAAAAGAATAATTTAAACAGATCAAATATTAAATAAAGAGTGAAAGTGAAATTATTTTATATAATGTTTTTCTCTATAATTATTATCATTTACAATTTTAATGAAATTATATATATATTATCGATTTATTAGATATATAAAGCGACAAATTTTAAATAGCATACATTTCGTATGAGCTATTATCATTTCCAATATATATATCATTTATTATTATTTAAAGAGCATTCCTACATTAGCATTTTTAGTCTGGTACTTCAAATTTTGGTTTTTTTATATTTTTCACAACAAATACTTATCACAAATATATATATATGTATGTATATATACAGGAACATTTTAATTTTTATTTATTATCAATATTTTTAAAACTTAATTATTTTCAAACTATTATACAAGCAAAAATTAATCATTCATACCATTATTTTCTCTCAAAATAATTAATAATTCTAATCTTTCTTTTGTGCTCAATAATATCAATTTAATGTTTTTAGAATCCAATCAATTGTTAGACCCATTCACAAATTTATTTATGATTACAAAAAGATGGTATTTAAACCACTTCGTGCTGACTGCATTTCTGGAATTGCTGCTATGTTTACTTGGTCGTATACAGTGGTTTTCAATCCTTAATAGTCTGTTGTGTTGTTTATTATGACACTTAGACAAGCCCGCTGTTACGAAGACAGCGATTTAAGCCAATAGGGGGTGCGTCTCTTTTTCAGTAGCGCCAACTAGGGTCAAGATTACACTTTGCCACTCACGCATCTCTCATTCGCTTGCACAACCCCTGTTTACAGGAGGGCACATTCACGCAACTCACAGATAGTGCAGAGAAAAAAAACCATACCCGAATCGGGACTCGAATACAGAACGCCCAGATTACGGGGAAGACGCGCTACCCCTATGCCAGGAAGCCGGTCTTAATAGTCTAAAAACCCCTAAGCCAGAAAATAGAACTATCCTCTCTCCTGACTCGGGGGAACCTTTTTGGCAGTATGAAATGCCTTCCGAGGATGTCTCATCCGGGAAAGTTTTGAAAATCAGGATGCTCAATGTGCACTTTGTGGCACCTTTATAGTACATTTACCAGTTATATGCTTTTATTTTATATACGCTACCGTGCTATCATGAGAACCATCGGCTGAGAACCGCTGGTCTAATATAACAATATTCCATATTTCTTTCGCACCAGAAGTCTTCAAAAATGAATGGGTATCTGTAAAGGGATATAATTTGAAATTATGAACTGAAAAAGCTGAAGAAATTGAATTGATTATAAAAAATTTACTTAAAGAAATTGCCTTAAAAATCATTTCAGTTAGCCTTTCTTCATTAAATAAGCGATAATTTTAAGAAGACATCAACCATTTATATAGTCTCGATAACCTTTGGCTCTGCCAGAAGACTGAAATACACCTGCCCATCGTGATATGATTAGATATACAACTAGAATGGTCAATTGATAGATGCTTGAATAAAGCAGGCCGAGCTTGATTCTGCTTCTCCAAATCCCTTTCACAGTCAAGCGAAGATCAAAAGGTTTAGCAAGATAAAACTAATCAAATACTCCGATCGACTAAAACGAACTTTGCAAGATCCAAAGTTTATTTAAAATGCTACTGTTTGGTATATTATGACATCTCAACTAGCGGGATATATAGTTGAGGATATTCATAATTTCCAAAAAAATTTTCTCTTCACAATAAAGAATCATTTCAGGATACATTTTATCCTGTTCTAAATAATAGATAGAGTTATTTTTAAAGATTTTTATTAGAGTTATTTGAGACATCATGTATACTCAAAACTTACGATTGAAATAAAAATAAATTATGTAACAATACCAAATGCTTTGAGAGCGACTGATATCAATATGTAAGGAATTACTGAGATGGTATTTACACAAAAGAGGGTGAATATCTTGTGCGTATTAGGATGGTTATGATGGTCCACTTTTAGCTGATTATTAATTGAAATGTAAGAGTTGCAGAATCTATTGAGAAATCAAAGAGGGGAATATTCGAAAGACAGAATCACCTCTCTTGAAATGTGAATCAAATTCACCAACGAACTCATTATTTGCCATGAAAGTTAAACCAAACTTCGGCATAGTAATATCTGACATAACTATAAGTAAACATGGAAGATCAATTCATCTGAGGGAAATTTAACAGATGTGTTAATTTAGCGATTGTATGAAAGAGCAACGCCTACTAAATTTCAAATGCCAGAAATCATAAGACATTTTCATCCTATCTACAAGACAGAAGCATAATTCGCATTTTCTTCTAGTGAATCAAAAAAATTTATTTTGAATTTCAAATATATCCAATTTTAATATACAAAGACGTCGGCTCCAATATACAGTTAATTTTAATATCCAATTATTTATCCAATTATCTTTATAATTTGTCACACAGGTAACACTTAACAAGTTCTATATAAAAATGTCTATATTAATGCATCTTAAGGGAGAAATGATTAAAATTGTTTTGTTTATATTGTTATTAAAACACGGAATAGGACAAAGTGTGTTTCCTTATGCCATAACGAATTAGTTTCAAAGTTAAAGCTATTTTGTGCTGAATACTGAGTGCAAATTGCAAAAAATCACCCGTTATATGGTGATAGTTTACGAGTTACTACCCGTTTAAGATATATTAATAATGTGAAAGTGAAATTGTATTTTTTGTTCTATAAATCCAAAAATCCCTTCTAATTCTTTAAAATGCTAGGAATTCAGCGAAAATATAGCACTCCAAAGTTCAATGTAAATATAGCATTCTTTCTCAAACTTATGTTGATTTTTTTTTTAATTTGTCGATCCATGCAATTAAAAAAATACAAGTCATTTATATTTCCAACGGACTACAAAGAAAAATTATATAAATTAATTTTATTAACTAAAAGTAACATTTATTTTTGGGATACCAACATTTAACACTTTATTGAAGTGAGATGCTTTTATATTATAGAATACTAATTACTGTCGAAACAGTTTATAAATTGCATGAATACATTTTACATCATTCTGAAAATATAAAAATAAAATAGGCAGACTTTAATGGAAATTCATTTTTTTTGTTATTTGTTAATAGTGCAATAGATAAAGACCCAGGCTTTTACATCATTCTGAAAATTAAAAATAAAATAGGGAGACTTTAGTGGAGATCCAATTTTTTTTTGTTATTTGTTAATATTGCAATAGATAAAGACCCAGGCTTTTACATCATTCTGAAAATTAAAAATAAAATAGGCAGACTTTAGTGGAGATCCAATTTTTTTGTTATTTGTTAATATTGCAATAGATAAAGACCCATGCTTTTATATCATTATGAAAATGTAAAAATCAATTAGGCAGACTTTAGTGGATATCTAATTTTTTTGTTATTTGTTAATATTGCAATAGATAAAGACCCAGGCCTTTACATCATTCTG
>JAPMOR010109637.1:0-10118 GCA_026543865.1 Argiope aurantia
TAGTTTATATATATATATATATATATATATATATATATATAAACTAGTATTTACATTTCATATACTTTTCCCACTTAATAATGATTTTCAATAATCTAGCAAAGAATAAATATATTATTTTTTAACTCATTTATGGATTTAAAAAACTTTCTAAAAAGATATTGAAATTTAACTTCAAAATTTTAAATAACTTATTTTTATTAAAATTTAATTTATTTTTAAAACAATATTCATTCAAAACCAACATTCATCAAGCTTACTTATTTGTGCAGTTGCAATAAATTATATAAAAATACTTTAATCATACGTTAAGTGTCGTGAAACTTTATTTTTCCTAATAGCTCGTATATTTACAGAAATTGATTAAGAAATCACATCTGCACAATTAAAAAATTCTCTTTCTCTTCGCACATACACACAAAATATTGCCGCTATGAAAATATTTTCTTTTTTATTTCATTCACAAGTTCTGAAATATTGGAAAAAGAAACGAAATAATAAGTACAAAAGTCAAATTGATATAATGAGTACATTTTTCATGCTTTTTATTGGACTTGCCAAAATATTCTTAGCTCTTAATGTAATGGGTTTCACTAAGCATAAATTCTTCCTACTAGTATTTTAGAAGGATGAGTTTCGGGTTTAATCCATAATTCCACATCGACCAATGAAAACGTTGTCACACATAAGTGATCATTATATAAATAATTCACACACTAACTCAATGGCAGTTTATTATATCAATAAAGAATATGATTAAATATTTTTTTGCTATCACAAATTTAGTTATTATAAATTATGCTATCAAATTGAATAATTTTATTAAACTTTTAAAACGATGATTTTCTAGAATTTTTTTTATTTATATTTAAAAATTCTCACTTTCCTTAAAGTTGTGAGCACGAAGAAAATGCACACACATAAATTTATTGACGTAATATTCTATACGTTGTTCGAAAACAAATTATATAGAATTATATCGTTTGCATGGTCTTAAAAATAGAATGATAGTACAAAACACTACTACCAAGCCTCCTCCTTCCATCAGTCAGTAATTAAAGTAGTCTCTGTTAGATTCCAGACGTTGTTACTGTAGAAATAATGCAGACTCCAGTCTCACACGTGTATAACACATGCCAGACATGGAGTGGGGCATAAATTATTCTCAAACATTTAACCGCCTCCTCATGAAGAAAATTTTACTTTGAAATTCATCGAAGCAGATCTAATTTAAATATTTTTCGTATGCTTGATTTTTTTTGATTTTTTTCGAAAATTGTTTAATGTTTTGATTTTAAAATGCCATGTGAATTTTTAACTGTTGCAGAAATCATTGAAATTTTTATAAACTTTAGAAAAACTGATTTAGATGACATAGACGATTAGTTAGGATTTTACCTTTAGGTACCAATTCATTGACCGAAGACGAGATATTGACTATTCTTGTACAAAGTTGAAAAAAAAATCAAGATATAATAAAGTATTTTGAAAAGTGGCTGCATGCACATCTGAAATTTTAATTTCAATGAATAATGGAATTTGGTAAGCCACAAATGGAAAAAAGCAAACCCAAATCTGAAGAAGCTTCTTGTGAAACATTTCAAAGATTACACATTATATAAATATATATACATGCATATTATATAAACACTTTACATATTATATAAATCAAAGATTCAGTTAAGAAATTTCGAAGAAACAAAATGTGTTCTGACCATAAAAAGAAGAACAAAGG
Source organism: Argiope aurantia (assembly GCA_026543865.1). NCBI lineage: Eukaryota > Metazoa > Arthropoda > Arachnida > Araneae > Araneidae > Argiope > Argiope aurantia. The sequence continues at coordinate 1,736 of JAPMOR010109637.1, forward strand.
GTAGCAGAAAGCAGGTAAAAAGTCCAATGGTCATTAAGTCCAGTAATAAATATACATACCAAATTGACTATTTTGATATTCATACATCAATTTATTTCATTTAATTCCAAGGATAAAAAAGAATACTGATCTTCAGTATTAATGAAATATCTATCAGCGATTTAGTTTGTTTGCATTTGGAAGACGCCTATTGAGGACTTTTTATTCAAATAAAATCATATCATTTTGCAAAAAATTGAATATTTAACTAAGTCATAAAGATGATCTAAATACAAAAATTGATCAAACTTCTGTAAAAAAAGAAAAACAAAACTAATAAAGAAGATGCATCAAAAAATTATTTATTGTATATAATTTGTAATGTCAATTTATGCTACATTTCTATCTCCCATTCCTGCTAAGTAAGAATGGATGCCAATGGACAGTATTATTGCCCTATTGTTAAAGGCGCGCTTCCATGGACTGTATGTATGTCTTATATTAATGATAGGGGCTAAAATCCACAATATGTAGGATTTTCAAATTGATAATGAATGTACATTTATCTCTTTTCCCAGTAAAAATATAGAGAAATGTAAGAAAATGTACAAATAATATATCACCGAATCTCATCAACGTTCTTCAATTTTTAGAATGATTTCACTTGACATTACACACACACACACACACGCACAAATATATATATATATATATATATATATATATATATATATATATATATATATATCGGTAAAATGGATTCAAAGTAAAAAATATTTTAAAAGTGAAGAAAGAAACAAAGGTGAAAGTCAACAGATATTTACAATTTTATATCTAATTTAATAATTAAAAAATATTTGTGCCCTTAAATATACATTGCTTTCCGAAAAGGAATTAAATTTGGTGCTAATGATTATTTCACTAATTATTTTATTGACACAAAAGGTTACAGAAAAATTGCATGATTAAAAATATCGAATAAATATATTTTCTTATAAAGAGCAATTTATTCAAATTCAGTTTTAAAATTAGTTTTGAATATTAAATAAATCAGCATAAAAATTCAGTAATAGTTTCTCATTTTTATCGGAGGAATGGAAACTGTTTTAATATCACTTACAGAACATATTATATAAAATTTTATATTCTGATGCTCTCTTTTCAAATCAAAATGTGCAACCATAATTTCACATTAATTGTGTTTAACTAGTTTTTACAATATATAAAAATAAAAATAAATAAAATTAATTTAATTAAAATAAAGATACGAGAACACTCAATTGAGAAAATATTTTGACTACTTTTAATAGGCAAATATTAATAAATTATTACTCTGCTCCTTGTGTAGTTTCAAGAAAATGATTCATTGAATTTAAGATACTACTTTGGAAAAAGTGAAAACAAAAAGTATTTGGACAGAGACATATATATATATATATAATTCTGCAACTCCTAAGAAATTTTGCTTTCTTTTGTTGGGGGTGATGATCGTAAAAGCCTTCTGAAGGAAAAATACTGAGTTCCTCAGACAGATATTCCATCATAGCCACTCAGTAAAATTCAGACATCAGGCAAAAATAGAAAGGAAGTGATAGGACTGGAAATCTTATCTATAGCAAATAATAGAACTTCTTCCTGTTTTTAAGTCTCCTAAAGTAAAAGGACGCACTTGGGGCATGATAAGAGCAACTAATTTTTAATCTTTGCAATATAAAATCGAGTTTTTAATATCATTTTAGGAATAAAAGCTCTAAATGATGCAAATATATGTAGATAAAAATTGTGAAATTCTATCTCCATATTGTCTTTTTCTGTTGTTTTTATTTTCTTCTTAACTAAGAATATTTTTGCTTGAATTAACACGGTAATTTTCTACTACATATAGCATATATACGGTTAGTCTTAGTTAAAAAAATATTTGATCTTTTCATTAATTTAATATTTATAAATAAATAATATGAAAACTATTTTTGAAATAAAGAAATTTACAGTTCTAAATTGATTTTCATTTTATAAGAATTATTTTCATTTAAGCATCTAGCATATTTTCATTTTTTTTCAATAAAATATATCTAGATAAAAATAGATTCATCTTTATTCTTTTGTGAGATACTTGTTGTTTCAGATGCTCAAATAAAGAAACAATGAAAATAGCTTTTAATGCATATAAACAAGCAGAAATTTGTTTATAATTCCTATCATTTGAAAAAGATTCATTATATGCAATCATTTTTATTCTTGTATTGCTAGCAATCTAATTCATAAGTATCTTGGACTAAACGTTATTGACGATAACACTTGATAATATAGAAATATGTCCCAAAAATATGGAGTTTGGAAATATGGAAATCTCAAAGCTGGTTTTCCCAAGTTTCTAGATTTATCTTGTCGTCATGTTCGCTGATGATGGGAGCAAACAACTATCTTTTTGAAGCACATTTCAGAGGATCCAAGATTTCTTCGACAGTGTTTACCGCCAAATCTATTGCAAGGTAAATTGTCAGATATGAAAATTATGTTCCTGAATCAATTCTTAATTCTTTTACTGCAATAGGGAGCATGGTTATCATCCATGCAAGGCAAACTCGAAGCAAGAACTCCATATAATCATCATAGTTGTAATAGATGGTCATGCATATCAAAGTTGCTTTTAACTGTTGATTTTTATCAATTATTCAATACCCGCAGCCAAAATACATCCCAAAAATATCACCCACCGATATTAAGGATCTTTCATACAATAAGATATTGAAGCTGTAATCTCTCTTATTCGGAGCAAAGACTTTACTTTCAAGAAATTGCAACCCTTTTGGAAAACATCGGAAAATTATTTGGCAGTAAAAACGCAAGATGTATATAGCTAGAGTCAATACACGCTTAAAATATAGTTGGGAGGAAGTCCTACTTCATATTATTATTAATATGTTTGACTAATCCTTTAATTAAAAAATGGCGAAACGTTGTGCTAAAAATGTTTTGGTTGCATATTAAATAAACATAACATTATAATAATATGTATATGTTCTTAGAAGTTTGTTATGATCAATTAATTTTAACTATTAGCTGTAAATTTGAATTCAAAGGCATCCTTGCAGTATCTTTGAAAAGAATTTGAGGTTGTTTACCTCCTGTAAGAGCAAATGAAAATTCATATTTGTTCTTAATAACCTTGACAACTAACGGGTTAATTTCATTGAAGCAATGTTAATTCACGATAGTAGAACTAATTTTCAGATGCTACTTCCTCTAAGTGGATAAAATTTAATTAGGTATTCGCTATTTCAATAACAGATACAGAGGGAAAAGAAAGCTCGCAATTTTATAGAAGTTGTGGATATTTTGTTTTACAAAACGGAGGACATAATTTCAAATGAGGCTATTATTAGCAATTAATTAAGTCTAGTTAGATTAACATTACTTTACATCAATTAAAAGTTTTATTTTAGATTAAACTTGTCATTTGAACCCTAGTCAGGTGATTTAGAGCTACCACTGAAGAGGTATCAATCTTTAATGCCAAGTCAATAAAAGGATAACATTGTATAAACATACTGATTTAACTTGCACCATTTTCAAATTTAAAATCAGTCTTTCTGTGTCAATACAATTTGCTAGCATGCTAACAAATATCTTAACATTTAATCACTGCTTCTACATTCATAAATTTATGAATACTGTTTAAAAATAAATGTGTACTCGAGAGTGTCTTTTTGTAAAAATAAATAAAATCAAAAGGTTATTTAATAGCAACTAAATATCTACATCGCATCAACACGAACGGTAAATAACTATTTAATGCTTGACTTTTCAAAAATTATTATATGCATTTGATTATGTTTTGTAGTTGCTCATTTAAATTTTTCACTTTTCTAGAAAAAACAAATTTTTTTCTGTTCCCCAATGCAAAACTCTTTGAATAATAAAGTTGAAATACGTAATTGAAGAAGATGGAAAAAGTTACACTCGTAAAATGTTCAATAAATTTCATGAATTTAATGTAGTTTTAGGAAAGTAAGCTTATCTTTTGCGCCTGAAGAGGATGAAAAACAACCACAAAGGACTGCGAAGGAACTTATTAGCTTATTAAAAGTATTACCCCTCGAGAAAGATGAAGATCAAAGGACATCTGATGTAGAAAGACAGCGACATTTTGGGGCAAAAACGGCGCAAATGTATGTCAAGAGTCGAATATGTCTTTCGCTCGAAATAAAAATGAAAGAGTAACGTATAATAATTTTTCTTTCAATATTTGTATAAAAATAATATAAATTTTAAAAATATAAAAAAAATTATTTAAAATAAAAATTAGAAATTAGTTTTTGTATGTAATACTGAAATTATTTTGCAGAATATTCAAGTACTTATTAAAGAATAATCGTAATTTTTAATGTCAAGCAGGACAATTAATATTGTAAGTGCCTGTAAGCTTAAATCTATACTGTTATTTACAGAAATTATTTTGTAGAATATTCAAGTTCTTATTAAAGAATAATTGTAATTTTTAATTTAAATCAGGAGAATTAACATTATAAGCGCCTTGATGCTTAAATCTATACTGTTATTTGTAGAAATTATTTTGCAGAATATTCAAGATCTTATTAAATAATAATCTTAATTTTCATTTTCAACCAATAAAACAATTTTTATCATAGTATTATAAGTGCCTGGATGCTTAAATCTATACTATTATTTGGACTTTTACTTTTGCATAATAATAAAAGGAATTTATATCAAAAATAAATTTGAACTTTAGAGGCCTCTTTAACAGTATATGCAATACTTTATAAATTAGAGGAAATTAGACGTTAGAATTCCCAGCATTGTAATCTGATTCCCAATTAATGCCCAAAATCGACTTAACTCTTAATCATCGTATCCATACAGCATACGAGTATAAAGTCATTGGTTCTAAAACTTATTAACTGAAATTAAATCATTCAATGACGCTATAATCAAATACAAAATTACACCAACCCACCAATGTCTCAAGTATTCTATGAAGTTATAATTGTATTTCGAAAACAGAACTTTCTAGAAAAGGAAGGTATAATTTAATATGATAATAAATAGAAGTGAAATAGTGGAGAGATTGAATCGATTTCTCAGTCTTAATATTTGTGAATGTTAAATCTTGAGAATGAGAAAGTAGATTGTCGTGTTTAAATCGAAAATTGTCATTATAAGTTTTGTTTAGAACTTTGAATGTGAAAATCAGATATTAGTAATTTCTCTCCGTGAGTCATTCAATATTTACTTATTTAGGCTTCAATATTTACTTATTTAAAAACGGTTGTTACTTCATGATGCGTATAAAAATAATGGTTATTAATGATTTCATCTTTATGAAGGATACCGATATTAAAGCTACTAAAATATATATTTTTAACAAATTAAGTGCAGGTGGATTTCTGTTCTGTTTATACAAAGAACGCGGAATATAGAAAAGAGGCATTTATAGTCCTCTTGATCATTTTTTGACATTTATGTTAACATGTTTTGTGGTCGCAGAAACCTTTAGATTTTAAATGAATTCTAAATCTGCGAATTTGGGAATCCAAGACACAAAATAGAACAATTACAATATCCGACTCTGAATAGAAATATGGTATATATTTCAGCATGAAAGTAGGACTAATTCTTGCGCTTAGCTTGAGAATTGAAATTCGGGGTTTTAATAAAATAATATGTTCTATTTTGGAAGCAGTATTCCGATTCGAGTTGAAGCGAGCTCCGAATTGACACAAAATCTTGTATTGCATTGTAATGCTCGAATGGCTTTATTTTTTACTGGACATCTTCAAATTATGATAATTTGTAACATGAATGGACAAATCGATTAAATTATTGGGTTTTAATAATCAATCCTAAATAACAAATCAAATCGATTTTTTTTCTCACTGAAAGATAAATATACAAAACGGTGGAATTTGACCATCGTTTCTTCTACGAATGCAAAATATTTCATTTAATTAATTATAAGTATCTAATTAAAAAAGAATTTCTATGTACAATACATGATTTCTACCTATCTTTTATTTTTGGAAGAAAATAAACACGTACTTTCTAATATAAAATATAAATTAAAAGACACACACACACACACAAACACACACACATAAATATAAATAATTAGAATTCTTTTTATAAATATATATATATCAATATATATATATATATATACAAAGAATGATGCATCAACAAATATAAAGAATATAATAATACATCTTGATATTATGATTATACGATTAATGAAATCAAGTTTTCGAAAATAATTTGTTTTATAAAAGATCAATGATTACAATTCTTCTAATTAGTTAAAGTATCACATAACATTAAATTCCATGATTTATGACGAATAGAGTCTTTACCGTGGTTTTTACATAAAGTAACATAAGCCATTCTTTGTTTATCCAAAACAAAAGCTGTTGATAAAGATATAAAGAAAGTGGTTACATTTTTTGCTTTAGAATGTGATTTATCATTGCTTTTGTTCAAAGTTGCGTTTTATGAGAATGAATTAAAATTGAGACTATAAGAAATCATTAATTCAAAATTACAAACAATGTTATACCAGAAAAAAAAACACTGGTTTTTTAGAATTTCACATATGGTTGCTTAAATATATTATGTTTATTATACATTGGGTGTCTATATATAACATATTTCTGAAAATCAGAACAAAACAGATTTTTATTCTAATGTTTCTAAGAAAATGTTTTAAGTAACAATTAGTGTAGGATGTATCTTGACTATATTTTAATTAATAAAAAGATTCTGAAAGGGATATAAAAATATAATGCATACTCAAAGAAAAAAAGGGGGACATCTTTAGCGTTATAATTTTTCCTAAATCATATTATATTTTCTGGTTTCAAAAAACGAAGCCAATTTTGATAATAAACTAAAAAAAATATTAATAATGAAAATATTTATTTCAATCAACTAAATTTAATAACCCAGGTTCGCTCAGTTCAATTAATTCAACTACATCAATAATCCTGCGTATATATAAATTTGAAATGTATTGTGCACATTATAAAGGAAAAATTTGCTTGTTATGTATATGTGAAATGCCAGATATTCAAGATTATTCTACACTATGAAAATGAAGCAATGACTCTCAAAAATCAAATGCCCCACGAAAAGACGGCCAAAAGTTGTATGCCTTATCTAGATATTAAACACCTACTAATTACTAATTATTCCAAATTTTAATTCCCACCCTAATTACCATTCAGTCGATTTTTATCGCGCCATTTAAACAAAATAATATTTGATGAGTGAACATGACAGACCGTTTGCTGTGCTCTAGCTATCTGTTTAAAGAAGTGATTATTGTGGATACTAAATTTAAACAGAAGGGTAAAAAAAGGAAATAACTTAAAGTGCCGCCACTTCAATAATACGACGGGAAATGATCGTGAATGATTTGCTTAAGACAATGTATGTTAAGATATCGGTTTATAGGCACATATTGTTTGTAATACAGATGCGATGTCTCAAAAATCGATTCCATCTCATTCTTTGCCATTTTTTTAAAAAAAGATTCTCAATTTAAACTTTATGGGCACTAAAGAATATCTTTCTTAATTTATGTAATATTTCAAGAATTTGTCAACAAAATTTTCTCGGATTCATCATGACCAGAACGATTAATTAACAATGTTTAATTTTAAATCCATCAAACACTGAGAAAATAAAACGAATCGTTTAAAATAATCGGTTGTAAACAGGTTAAAAAAACTACTTAAAAAACAATGTACTTAAAACTATAAGCATATACAAAAATATATAACTGGCATAAATACAATTTAATTACAAAGGCATGCAACTAACCTAAAGATAATTTAAACCATCCGTTGATAATGGTTGTCATGTCAACAATCAGAACACAATGCGCATGCCTTTAATGGATTTTCAACGCCAGTTGCAGATTAGACTATGCAGATTAGACATTTTTAATTTCCTTTATTCTGTTTTATTTTAATTCAAAAAACTTCAGAATGAATCTGAAAGATCGATTAATTAACAATGTTTAATTTTAAATGCATCAAACATTTAGAAAATAAACAGAATCGTTTGAAATAATCGGTAGAAAAATCTTAAGCCTAGCCTCATTACTGTTAGGAAAAAAAACTGAAACCTTATTCATTTGGCGGTGGGGAAAATTGAAATTTTTTTGGCGGGAAAGTTAGTTTTTAATTAATAATTAAAATTCTAATTAAAAATTCAAAAAACCGAACCCCAGGTGCAAATTCCCGACCTCCAAGGTATACATGTACCAAATTTAGTAGCTATAGGTCAAATGACCTAGCCTGTAGAGCGCCAACACACACACACACACACACACGCACACGCACACACACACACACACACACACACACACACACACACACACACACAC
>JAPMOR010109637.1:10128-54926 GCA_026543865.1 Argiope aurantia
CACACACACACACACACACACACACACACACACACACACACACACACTTTGAGCTTTATTTATAAGTATACATGATAGGAGATCAGTAAAGTATGTAATACATGATGAAAATCTTAACAATTCAATGTAAATCATTACTTAAATCGAGTGAAATATATCAAATACAATACTTTATATAGTGTAGTAATACTCATTTTTCTTGAAATCAAGCCAGTAGAAAGAAAATTTTCATGAATACTTGGTTTTAAAATAAGCAGTCTAAAAAAGAAAAACAAATATAAAAATAAACCACGAATAATGTGCTATGCTTTTGACAAAATTTGATAAATATTATTAAAAGTATTAGATTAAAGTCAAGAAAGAACCTTTCATAATTTAAAATGCAGATATATATAAGTGAACTTTTATATCTGCTATTAAAAGTTCTTCTATATCTGCTATTAAAAGTTCTTCTATATCTGTTATTAAAGTTGAATGCTATTTAAGTTGAGAAAAATATTGTCATTACATGAAATGAATTTCATTTTATCTCTAAAAAAAGTTAAAATATTAGGATTCTCAAAACTTGATATACATTAAACATAAATCTTCGAAAAATTATACAGGAATTTTTCAAAAAATTAGAAATAGAATGAATTTGTTTTCTTATTTATAGAGAACATAATATAAATTGATAGAAATAAGGCTTCATACATAATGAAATTATTGTGTTATTTCTTAGCAACTGCACAAATATTATTCTTCTAATTTTATTAAAAAGAAATGAAGCTACTCTTTACTGCAATGGCGGTCACTACTTTTGACTGGCCAATTCAATGAGAAATTTATCCAATAAAGTTTCAAATATTTCAGTAGGAATTGCAAGTCATTTTTGGTGAAGCAAACTGTAAACCTTATAACTTATAGAAAGCTTTGCAGTCTAGGTCAAATTTTAATTTCAAATTCATACTACATTTATCAGTATATTTGATTGCACTAATAAAAAATCGGACTAGAGACAAGCTCAAAACTAGGGAAGGTCTTATTCTTAATATACAAACCGTCATTCCAAAACAAATTGTATCGCCATCTAATATTAATAATTGATGCATCTAAAGATAAAAATACAAAAAATCGTTCATGCGTTTAATTATATAGTAAATCAAGCAACAGGATGTTGGTACTTAATGTTTATGTAAACAATAATAAACAACATGATAAATTTTACAATGTCAAATTTATTTTAATTTATGCTACGTACTTATATAAACGTGAAATCCTTTATGGTATAGTTATTTTAAAGATTTCGGTGTAATTATTGAGAAATTCATGTTTAAAGGATATCACTTTGTAGAAAAGGTCACGTCTTTTAGCTTATCTTGTAGAACATCTGAAATTCATTTCATTAATGTTTCCAAATTATTTTTGGATATCATTGTATTCAACTGAGAATTTTATATAAGTTTTCTTATATATCTTGCTTGCTTATGAAATAAAAAATATGATGCATTTCGCACATGTGCAGTTAAAAGTTATTTATTATAAATACTCACATTTTTTTGAAACTTTAAAGAATACACCGCTTTATAATTCTTTTGGAAACTTCATTTTATAAGTAAAAAAGTTTGCAAAAGGAATTAAATTTTAAATAAATTCTTTTACCCTTCTAAATTTACTTACTATTTTGAAGAAAATCTATGTAAATATTGCTCAGAATGAATATAGCCATTGTTGACAGCTTCAAATTATTATCAGATTCTTATGATATAGGATGATCGAAAATCTGGTTCTTTTTTACTTCATCAATTTCTGGTCTGTCTCTTAAAAGTACAGTTCCATAAAGTATGACTTTAAGTATGTTTTTAGATTATGAAAGTAAAAATCAGTTCTTCCAACCTTTACCAAAAAATTTGGAAAAAAAAATTCTGATACATTTCCTCACATAATATATATGAAAACAATTTTTACCTACTCTTTAATTGCGTTGATACATTACATACGTACGAACATTAGTTTTAGAACTATACTGGATCAGGTTTGATAAAAGTAATTGAGTGGTATTTAAAAATATAGAGTAAATCCGAATTTTCAAATGTATAAATTTTTCATCATTATCTCTTTGGCACGGTATGGCTACATCTGATTCTTGAGAATGAACTCCATCATCTAACAATAGTTGAATAAAATATAAATATGTATAGATTTATCTTGTGGAATTAGATTGCACATACTCACCAAAACAGACAACCATATATATATTGGTGATAACATGATAAATTTAAACAATATATTCTATTTTCACTTCGTTTTTTATTCACCATAAACGCTATTTCAATTATCTTTACTGGAAAAAAAATTTAATTGCTATTCCCATCTATAGCTGTTTGTTAAAAGAAGCTATTTTGGATCAAATGTCTTCGTTAGTATTCGCAATATAAAAATGAAATATGGTTAAATCAAACAAAATAAGTTTTTATTCCATATTATATTTAAAAATTGTATTTTAAATTCATAAAAAATTTTAAAAAACTAAAAAGAAGTTATCAAACATCTACGTAACACAGGAGTTAATTCAAATTCGAGTTGTTGTAAAATCCTCCTTTATTACCCATATTTTGAAATCCCTTTTTATTGATAAATTAGGTCAGCAGAATTACAGGATATAAAAAAACATAAATTTTAAAACCAAATATATAAGCAATCTAACTATAGTTAATAATACTCAACTTTATCAAAGATAATTGGATCGAATTAGTGACGGGAGAGATTGACAAAGAATCTTACTCCAGTTTAGCTCAGTGAAAAAATAGCAGTTGCTTATCTTTCAATAGAAGCTAGCTAAGGCTTTTAATTCATTTAATGGAACTTAAGCGCTGATTCAAGTGGCCACTCCACATCGAACAGACCACTCATTGAAAAATCACAGGAGCCACTTCAGGATTCTGCCTCGTTGAATGCATCGTAAAAATTGCATTTTTGCATATATTTATAATTCCCCTTGTTTCTAATCTCAAGATTAATAAATTTACCATTCTTTCCATATTTCGGCTTCGTTTAAAAGATATGAAAATTATGTCGAATTGTTGGATTTGTAACATTAAAAGAAAAATATCACGTGTTTCTGTTTGTTGGCGATGAAGTCAAGCGAGATAACGATTATTATTTTTCTTCTTTTCTACTGTTTTCTTGTCTTACTGTTTGTTAGAAAAATGAAAAGTTTGTGGCTCGGAGCCAATGGATCTCTTTGATAGGAGTTTTTGTTTTCTCTGTTTTCAGATCACTCTTTATAAAGAATCGTAATGTAAAATGAACGGAGAGACTGTATATTTCTCGCTTTGTTACACTCAATCGCTTCAGTTATAGAACTGAATGCCAAAGAAATTATTTCTGTCATATATATATATAAAGAAAGAGAGAAAATCTCAGTTATTTTGCTATAGCTTCGGAATGATAAATTCGATGATTATTTTCAATGCCAGAATCAGTTGTTTTTGTAAATATTATTTTTTTAAAATTTATATTACCGAAATTTTCTAAATGATCATATGTTACGTATCACTTTTTGAGGATCATAAAATATATTTATCTCCCATATGAACCTAAAGACTAAAAGAAATTAATTTAACAAATGTTTAATTCTACTAATCACTATAATTTATTACATATATTTATTTAATTTAATTTGTTTCATTAAGAGGAATGATTTTAAATCGTTTTCTTAGTTTCATCTTGTTACCTTCGATACATTCTCAATGACAATACACTGGTTTTATATTTCCAGAGCTGAATTATCAGTTAATCGATTCATTTAGTAAAATTTTGATTTCTTACTAGAGGCTCGCCCAAGTGATAAATTCAAAATAGTCATTATAAAATACCGTAATATATATATAATGCTGAATTATAAATTAAATACAGAAATGTTACTTTTTGATAATCATGAAAGATATTTATAAACTTGAATATTAAAATAAATTCATTTAATAAATACTGATTATATTAATTGATCTTCTTTATTACATATATTTATTTAATTTGATTTATTTCATATTTATTAAAAAACATAAATGAACTAAATGGTGTTGAATTTGAAAACAAATTATTATAAACAAATTATTGCTCTAATATATTTTTGAGAATATATAATATATAATTTACAATAATGAATTATAAATTTAAGATTAGGACACTATAAAATGATAAAATCGATAATGATATAGGGCTAAAGAGAAAATTAAAATGTAGAATATAATTAAAATTTGAAAGAAATTCATTCTTAGTTAGTAAATAAAGGTATATGAAGACATAAGATTGAAAAGAAGATAATTTTAGCATTTATTATTTAGAAGAAAGGATTTAAAGTTTCAATTTCTTCTTTGCACTTTTGAATGTATTTTAAACAGATGAAATCGTTCTTCACAGACTAAAAAAAAAAACAAAAAACAAAAAAACTAAAACTAAAAAAGTCAATTACATACAACTTTTTACGAAAAATAATCTTCATTTGAATTCGGAAGCGTGTCTGCTTAAACCTCGAATTTAACAACATGATTCTCGTTATAAAACAATACTTATGAATAATTAACTTACGATATAATATTGCGCTCTTTTAGAAGTAGGAAAACCTACACGTATCGTGGTAGGTGCATTTTAAATGTACTTAAGAAGAGCAATTTGCCTGAAATGCTTTGCTTAAACACCTGTGCAACATCACTCAAAATTAATAGCCGAGTACGGAAACTGCGTTATTAGCACCGGAAGCACGTAGTCGGAGGGGATGGGAAAGGGGCATTACTTTGTCTAACACGTGATACATTTGGACCAATTAATGTAGCAGTTTATTTAAACACCACAAAACTGGGAAGATACTTATTTATATTTCTGAAAGCCAGCAGTTAGAGACTGCATGTGAAAAATTGGCCATTTATTCATAACTCAGACAAAAAAGATCCCCCCCGTTTCTTTCGTTTATTTAGCTTTTGAAATCAATATTTTACAAAAGCATCCTTTTTATGTTTGTCAGCTTCTTAGAGCTGAGCTAGGCAGAAAATAAATCTTCATAGATGGAGTTTGAAATTTGTTGAAGAGTGTCTTATGACTTTTACCTATGAAGACTCTGAAAGAATTATTTGTTGTGATATATATTATTTTCCATTAATCAGTTGTGTGTGGTCTTTCTGTTTTTTGAAACTGTCACGGATGATTCTTCAAAAGAGAATTCAATATGATTTAATGCGCTTTAACCCAGTTTTTAAAATGTGCCGAAGAATTTGCAGCAGTTAATTAGATTAAGTATATGTTTTCAGATTCTTTCAGAAAAGACGTTAGAAAAAGCAAATTAAAAAATAAGGAATTCATAATTCAAACAGAAATTAGCAAACGAAAAAAAAAAGAAGATTAAAAGTGAAATTTTAAATTGATTATTTCTTCTATCGATTCGACTGACAGTTAATCGATTGTGTGTCTCCGATTTAATTGTTCTCGTGAATAGTCATCGATTGTTCTAGAACAAATGTCGAAATACGTATTCAATGGATTTATAGGTAAGATTGTCGAATATTCAGGATTTTCCAAATACGGTCAATGACTCAGCATCCATTGAAATATCTGTAAAAGTATTTCCCTTATCAAGAGATTTACTGGGCAAGGAAAAAATATTACAAATTCGTAAAAATGTGAGAACTTCTATGGATGTGGATTTGGCACCAAAAATAGATACATATATAGACTTTTATACATTCAATTCTATTCATTTTACTAATTTAACACGACATGCATAATATTATGCAATTATGTGAAAAAATCGAATGGAAAATACTAAGGTTTATTCTAATAATTCTAAGGTTTATTCTTTTATTTAAACTAAATAAAAAAAGTCTACTACCATAATTTTCCATACATATATATATATATATATATATATATATATATATATGGTATTCATAAAAAGAATTTAAATTTATATATATATATATAAATTTAAATTCTTTTTATGAATAAACGAAACAACTTTCATATTAAGTTTGAATGAAAAGTTATTAATTTCTTGATTTAACTATTTCATGCTCACATTAATGCACTTTATTAAAGAATTCACTATTGAAATCAATTAAATAACATAAATATCTTGTGTTGTAATGTTGAAAAACTAATTAAATGCTATAACAGAGGATTTTAAAATATACTATATAAAATTCGATATACAGGGTGTTGCCGAATTCGACCGACAAACTCAGAGGGGTGATAGTAGGCATCCAGAGGATAAGGAATCACCATACAACATGGGGTCGCAAACGAGGTTAAAGGGGTGAAAATCGAAAAAATATAGAAAGTCGGAGAAATGTTGGAAATTGTGAAAATTTAATAAAGTAATAATAAATGGTGTTTCAGATATGAATTTTTTTAAGTGAAAGCACATTCTTAAAGGCTGTATTTCATGTAAGTAGCATGCCGATTTGATGAACCAGGGGGTCGTAAATTATTGAAAATTGAAAAGTAGTTTAGAACCCTTATCTCCAAAAATATTTAAACTTTTAGAAAAATAAGAGCTTGGAAATATGAAGAATTTTATAGTCTTTAATTTGATATAAGTCTGTAGTGTGAAAACTGAGGAGGTTTAAAGATATTTAGGAAAAACTGAAATGTTTGCCGGGAAACATCGCTGCAACATCGACACCGATGTTTACAGAGGGTTTTGCCAAATTCGAAAGGTAAATTTAGAGAAGTGATATTAGGCATTAAGGAAATGAAAAATTATCATAAAACATAGGGTGGCAGGAGACGTCTATTCTGTGAAACTCGCAAAAACAGACATCGAAGGGACAATTAGCCTGGCGAAGAGAATGGCCCTATGAATGCGAGAATTTGGAACAATGTAGTCGAGAAGAAGAGGCTTTCTGGTATGTAAATTTTCCATTCGTTCGAGGAATATAAAAGCAGCGAGCATTGCAGAATTGATGGTTTGATGAGTATAAAAGCAGCTTGTATTCATTAAAGAGCAATGCAGAATTGGCAGTTGATACGTTTCATTCGTAAACAACATGTCAGATTTCAGGAATGACGAATATGCGGATATGCATTTAATTTAGGGCCGAGCGGATGGTAATGGACAACTATCACAAAAAATATACAAAGAGCAATATCCAATACGCGTTGTCCACACCATAGCACCTTTGCAAATATTGATCGACGGTTGCTGAAGACAGGATCCTTCAAAATAACGAGGACATATGCAGGGTAAAAACGCACATCTGAAACAGAAAACAGAGTTTTGCAGCGCTTTGCCGATACCCCATCTACAAGCCCGCGATCAATTGCAGCTGAATTGGGTATTCGGCACGCAGCATACTTGGTGTCACACAGGAAGATGCACTCTTCCCTGCAAGAATTTTATTCTCAGAATTTATCTCAGACCTGTTGATTGGCCACCACATTCCCCGGACCTCAATTCCTTGGATTTCTTCTTCTGGGCCATATGAAATCTCTTGTTTATCATAAACCTTTGGATACAGTAGAAGATCTCGTAGCATGAATCGTCGTCGTTGTTGGAGAAATCGCAAGAACACTTGGTATGTTTGAGCGAGTCCGACGGTCCTTTAAACGTTGGTGTCGGTTGTGTAATGTCCTTCGCGGCCACAACATTGAGTAATTTTTATAAAAGTTTCTCATCGTCTCCTTTCTTATATTAAAATGTCTGTGCTGTAAATGTATGCTGTATTTGTATTCCACCAAATAAATTTTCAATATCGTTTGTGAAATTATACTTATTTCTTTGGAAATTCTTATCGCCTTTTTGCCTACTATCACTCCTCAGAATTTTTCGGTAGAATTTTGCAATACCTTCTGTAAACATCGGTGCCGCTGTTCCAGCGATGTTTCCCGACAAACATTTTAGTTTTTCTTGAATATCTTAAAACCTCTTCAGTTTTCAAATTAAAGACTATAAAATTCCTTATATTTTCAAGCTTTTATTTTTTTTTAAGTTTTAATATTTTTGAAAATAAGGGTTCTAAACTACCTTTTCATTTTCAATAATTTACGATCCCCTGGTTCATCAAATCGACATGTTACTTTCATAAAAAACAGCCTTTGAGAATGTGCTTTCACTTAAAAAAAATCATATTTGAAACACCATTTGTTATTTTTTTATCGATTTTTTACAGTTGCCAACAGTTCTCCGACTCCCTATATTTTTGCGATTTTCACCCTCTAAACGTCGTTTGGACCCCATGTTGTATGGTGATTCTTTATCCTCTTGATGCCTACTTTCACCCCTCTGAGTTTGTCGGTCGAATTCGGCAACACCCTGTATATCCCCATCAGCTTATTTATATTTAGTTAAATATTATTGACCCACTAACATTCGAAACAAAAAATTCCACGCTTTTTTGATGAAAGCTAACAGGATTAGGAAATTCTGAATACTGTTGTTTTAAAGGATTTAATATCAGTTTAATAACGATACTAAACAACTGAACAATGAGTCACAATTGTTTAAGGTAATCATGGATTGATTTAAAATATTGAAATTGAAAACCTTATATCTCAGCCTGCTTTGTCGCAGCTGAATGGAATTTTTATTATTTAATATTATTATGCATCAAAATATTTTCCTAAATATGACAAAGCAATTATATAAAATTTTAAAAATTATTTTAATAAGTCCATTTAAGGAATCAAACAATATAAAATCTAGCTCATTTCTTTTAAACCAATTTTTCTAATTCTAAATAATTATCCATTAGAAGTATGTTACTTTGGTATGCGGATTGATGTTTGTGCGCTTCCTAAATTGAAAAAACAACTTTTAGGGTTTTTTTCCCCCTAAATATATTTACATGTATTGTAAAAAATGATAATTTTAACTATAAATATGAATGATAACATATCATTCATCAAAAAGCATTTAGAGAAAATGACAGGAGAAATTTCTTTATTATTAAACTAATTATAGAATTACCAGATTGTTATTTTGCATTACTTTCCCTGTCACATATCAGAAAATAAATTAATTGAAATCCATGTCAGTACAATCTGAATTTCGCTTTTAATTTGCCTTAATATTGTAGAATCAATTATTTTCCTAATTATCTACCAAGAATCTCTTATTTGATTTCTTTGTTCTGTGAAACAATTAGAACAGACTTTGTTCTTAACAAAAGATTCTCTTTCCATGAATTACTTCTCTTAATAATGTTCTAATTAAATATTTCAGACAAGTATAATCGGAAATTTGAAATTTTTCAGCAATAGCTTCAACGTTTATTTTTAGTTTTCGGAATATAATGAAAGTGATTTTTAGATATACCTGGAATCGGAATTCTTAAATTATATATCCTGTCTCCAAATAGGTAATAATAATAATAATAATAAAAAACATAATTTGGAGATTTCAAAATTACTAAGAATGTAATATTTCAATATTTGCATTTAAAATTAATTAAAGGAGATGTGGTGATTTAATAATAAAAAATCTTTATAAGGAATAGCTTAAAATATATTATTATTTATTTTAGTTTAATTTTCTGTTTTAAAGTTTACAAAGCTGTTGTTTTGTTATCGATTATTCCCCACTTGGCCACTGATTACAAATATGAATTTTTTCTTGAATATAATAGAAATGCAATATTTTAATATATTCTGATTTTAAGAATCAATTAATCGAATAATTACAGCTAAATTTTTGATCTGCGTGAAAGATGTCATCTGTTAATTAATTCTGGATATTAATAACTAAATTCCAATTTTAATTAAATTATCGAATTGTAAAATATATAAAAATATAAAAAAATTAATAAAATTCTTTATTAAATATTGTATTGTCCTTTATCTAAATGCTTAATTTATTGAAATAGTTGTTTTTAACGTAATTTGGAATAATTTATAACTCAGTAATAGAATTTTTTTTATCAAGCTTCAGGCTATTCTGATCGCAACGAGACAAAATTTAAAATTTAAGTTAATCGCTTTCATTCATAGGCGAAAATATAAATAAGTGGAATTAAAATGAAAAATTACTTTGATTATTATCAATCTATGATTAATTGATTCCGATGTTCTTTTTTTATTGAAAATGTTAAAATTTTTTAATATTCATAATTATAAAAAAACTTAAGAATTTGTCTTAACTTTTTTCGGAAGCTATAATATTATTCTACCACAGACATGCAAAACAGATGAAGTTCAAATCATTTACAAAAATTCCTTATCATTTGAACATTATTATCTTTAAATGGAATCATTATCATTAAAGGTGATCCAATCATGTATTGATCGACAACTTTTTTCTTAAAATTTCCTTAAAAAAATTTAGATTCATTTTATCAAAACATTTTGATAATGCTTCGGTTATTCTTCGATTTCCGGTCATTTTTCAAACGGAAAGTTTAAGTAGATTCTAAATCCATTAAGTATATCTACAATGTCATAAAACAATGAGATCATAACTTTTTATCATAAATTTTTTTGTCAAATGAGTAACTATAATGTTTATAACTAAACAAGTATTAAAATTAAATTTGATTAATTTCCATACATTGGATAAAAGCTTAAAGATTAAGCATTATATTCTTATTATTTGGATAAAAGTGCACCGTGATTTTATAATCAGGCTTTAATTTCTTTTTCCTCTATTGAGAATATTAGTCCCTAACATGCCAGTTCTCCATAACAAACCAAGAAATTCCAAATTACAACAAGCAAACCCATTATGAGCTGAACAAATAGAATTGATTCGAAACTTTTATTTTAAGAATATTTCCGCCTTTAATAAGTTACAAGCAATTAAGATCTGATCCTGAGTAATACCCTGGAAGGAATGTTTCTGACAAATAAACATAACGTTCGGGAAAAAAACATCCCCCAGAATTATGTGCTCACTTTTCAATCCTGACAAAGCATGCGTAAAATGCTACTTCTCTCCCTTCTAACCATTGATCCCGTTTAAAAGAGGAGATCCGGTTAGTTCCAGTGTCTGTTCCATAAACGAGGAGTGACAATGGCTGTTCGTCTTTGGACCTCTTTCTCTTAGAACAAGCACATCGATTAAGCGCAAAAGCTGTTGCAGAAGGAAGGACAGTTAAGTTAACAAGCGTCAAGTTTTGGCTCCAAGAGAAAGGGCAACATATCTTCTTTGACTAAGTGGAATTACAAATGTCAGATTGGGAACATGGACTGGTCCAGAATATCAGAAGCGCTGCCTTGTGCTCATAAATCAACAGTGACGGAGAAATGTGTCTTTTTTAGTTGAGGGTGAAGTCTGGCGGATTTATTTAAAACTTAATAAGCAATGGAGGGTTTTTTCGGGATGAAGCAGGGTGCAATAGAGATTAATCGCCTGTTTATGAGAAAGATGGGAGTGTTACATCGGATATTGACATTTAAATATTTTGTTTCTAATCTTTAGAATATATGCTGATAAAAACTCAATAATCCTTTTTTAATCGAATTTGTTAATGGAAGAAGTTTTACTTTTTCTTTTAAATAAAAAGAAGAAACTTCTATTCCAAACGCTTATACTACTATACATATTTTTTGATATCAACATTCAATTTCCAGTTCGTATTTAAAATAATTGAAAAAGACAGGAATGTACAACAATCAATCAGGTATTAAAAATCAGTGCATATTAGAAAATGAGAGTAAATGTAATTCCAATCGTTGATTAATACTGAATTGACTTCCAGTGCGCAAGTCAAAACAAACATTTTGCTGGAAATAATGTATTTGAATATCGTTGATGATACAGAATTGACTCCCAGTATGTAAGACAAAAGAAACATTTTGCTGGAAATAATGCATCTGCATGGCTCTTAGATAAAAGATGAAATAATGAATAATACTTAATACTTATTGAATAATAATAATAATAATTTTCTGCTTATTTATTTGAGTGAATGAAATTTTAATATATATTTTGAAATTATATTTCGGAAATAAAACGAGAAAGTGTTTTCCATCTTTTCAAATATTCGAAAATCAAATATGGAATTTGGCCGACAGCAACTGAAATTTTTGTATGTAACAATGCCGGCATTATACACTAATTTGACTATGCCTTGATTGAAGTCAGGATAAGAAAACTGTCAAAGAAATGGTAAGAGAGAAGATTAATTAATTCTAGCGTGCATGACTTTTATTTTATCTCTTACATTGAGGAAAAATTCTGTTAGTCTAGTTTCGTTTCCACGAATCAGAAAATATTAAATTTTGTAGAAATATTTACTACGTCACCAGTAGATATTTATTCTGATAACAAACGAAAAATCCCTTTTAAAACTTCGACAAAAGAGCTTGCCGATGCAAATTCTTACAAAGAAAACTTCAGCGCAGTATTCAATAAACATTTCTAAAATTTCAAGCTCTTCCCACCATAAAAGAAGCTTAAAACTATTTTTAGAAATTCTTTTCAAATTTAAAAATATGTTCTGAAAAGCACTTGAATACACTAGTGTATATTTAAAAACTTTTTCAAAATATTAAACTATTTTTATGA
Source organism: Argiope aurantia (assembly GCA_026543865.1). Taxonomy (NCBI): domain Eukaryota; kingdom Metazoa; phylum Arthropoda; class Arachnida; order Araneae; family Araneidae; genus Argiope; species Argiope aurantia. The sequence goes on from JAPMOR010109637.1 coordinate 22,601, forward strand.
TGTAATCTAAAAGATTTAATTTAAGTTTTATTGTTTATAGTGCATTTAAATTTTTGAGTGGAGTCTATATTTGCTCAAGAATTTAATAACTTCTAAATTATATATTTGCTCAAACTTCTTAAGTCTATATTTGTTCAATATTCGATTTATTTTATGAATCTATTGTTTGTATATTGATGTTGTTTTTTTTATTAAAGGTTTATTAGTTAAAATTTTAAATCTGAAATTTCTAAAATAATTATTAAAGAGAAATCATTTGAAATGAATAGATCTGATGTACAAACTTGTATATGTATAATATGTCCTTAAAAATCAGAAGAACTTTTTATTTCATACTTTGTACTGCAGTCAATAATTTGAAGATTTAATCTTGATCCACAGAAATATAATGAACATTATTTCCAACAATTAATAAATATTATTCTTAATGCTTATGCTTCTCCCAATTTCACTTCCATTCACGACATGATAGAAATGTTAGTTTTGCGTAAATGCTGCAAGGGCAAAGCTAAGGCTTCTAACAGAAATAAGTTAAATCAACACTTTATGAAAAGGTTGATTATTTCACAAGCATTTTTTGAATAAAACAACTAAGCAGTAATCAATTATTTATATATATTTTTTTGTTCTGGATTTTCCAAGAACCCACAAATTGATTAATTGATTTGATTAAAGATAAAATGTAACTAAATTCAATTATGCAGATTCTTTGTTATTATTTTAAGGAAATACTTTATTTCCCGCATAAAATATTTATCACTACGTCATATTATTTTCTATATTTCAAATAAAAGGTAAATTTATAATTGCAGTATTTTGTTTTACCCATTTATATTTCCCGTTTAGTAGGTTACTTATATTACATGACAGTAATATATTACTTTCATTATGAAGTAATCATGGTAATAGTATTCTATAGAAATACCTACATTTGTGAAAAATTGCATTTATATAGATGCCTTGTCATTTGCTGAAATAAAAGATTGATTCGATTCCAAGAAAATGGAACTTTTTGACATTATCTGACAAATTGAAACAGAAATTCTTAAACCGACATATCATTCCATACGAATCATCAAAATTATTGCTAATGCTTTAGGTATTCTATGGTTTCCACTTTACTGCCAGTAGATGGTATATAATTCAAATTACTGCCCTGAAGAGTCATAAACGTTTTAATCAAGTACTTGTTTGCTATACCAACTATAATTATATATTTGCCATTGTTTTATTGCCATTTTTGTAATTCGAATTCGAAAAACAAATTCTTAAAATTATCTTGTCATTTGGAATTGATGAAGAAACCTTTTCAGAAGTTTTAAAGTTCTTTTCTGCGATTCAAATTATATCGAGTTTTGTTACTTGAATCATTTATCATTCCGAATACTTTTCAGTTTTCAGGAATTAATTAGTATCTGTTGTAGAACTGATTCTACAGATTCTCATTCTTCTGTCTGCTGCTTTCGTGACTCAGTTCCATTATTCGCATTGCATAGAACTAGACTTTTGTTTAGACGGAAGGTAGCAAAATTATCTGTTTATGTTTACGAGTAGCACGATTTCGTTAAATCTCTTTGAGTTCTTTTTTGTAACTTATAAATATGCATTCTGGTTTCTGGTATTGGTGATAAAATTAGGTTGTATGTATCCTTTTCTTAAGACAAACATTATTATTATCTAAAATATATTGCTTATTTATGAAATGGTGCAATATATTACAAAATGATATGCGAGTTTGAAAGTAATGCTATTGTTTAATACTATCATTATGTAAACCAAATTTTAAGAAAGTTTGTCTTCCTAACCTTTAACAAATCTGTCGATATTGTTAAAAATATGTTAACATACGTAGATATTGTTAGGCACACTTAGTTCCATTTGTTATGCAATCATCTCTTTATTTAATAGCTACAAGATTTAATAGACCTTATTGCTTATTTTAGTCAGTACAGAGAAGACATTGCTATAGAAATGCATATTCAAAACGTCGTGTTTGTCAGTTCTGGCAATATTTACTTGTTAAAGAGAATGATTTTAAGCATTATGGGATATGAAATCCTACTTTTCCTATCCATTTAATTTTCATTCCTCCAACAATGATTTTCACAAATTTTGCTTCCATTCCAACAATCTTCTTGAATTTATCATCTTGAATATTTTAAAGTAATTATTATATAAATAACTTTTGAAGAATTAATATATAATAATAAGACAAAATGAAAAATGCAAACAATTGCTAACCGACATTAAATAGCAAAACTATTGAAAAACAACATAGCATTTTAAACAAACTGAAATTTTATTTAAATTAATCTACAAACATCCCAAAATGTGTTCACGGGTTCTAATATGTCCTTCGGCAAGGGAAAACTCAATAACATCTTCAAAAGATTCATTTAACAGCATGCTTCATCATTAATTGGGTATAAGTACAATTATGATGAGAATAATGGAACAGAAAATGTTACTGGTTATTTTTTAATTGGCTGCCGAGAATATCAGTGAACAGTTTGCAATTACTTAAAATAATTTTGAGGCAGTTTTCACATAAACCTGATTAAATTAAACGAATTCAAGAAATTATTCATGAATAAATTGTCACCTTTGCCTTCTACTGGAATCAGAAACTATTGACAAATTTTTCAAATTTTCATCTATGAATATCGTTTCAGACACAGAGTTCAAGATTAAAATTTGTTCCTTTTTGATATGCATTACAACGTTTGAATCTTTCTTTGGAATATCTAAATATATGCATTTTATATATTTGTTATATACTTATTTTAAAAGGAGTATTTTACTTTTGCATTTGCACTATGTTGTATGCTCTTTCCAATTTTGGCTTCAGGAAGTTACAATTATATATATATATAGTATTTATTCTGGATTTTGAATTTCTATTTTACTAGATCAAGCAGAACTGAAATCAAATTTTCGATATGAAATTATAAATGAAAAAAAGTTATGTTATTTCTCTCGTAGACCAAATAGCTCCTTTATTACGTATGCTTCATTTCTTGAATATGAACATATAGCTATACTCGTTCTGATCTTATATTTATAATTATAATTATATGACCATTATCTCCACAAAATTATCATTATGATTATATTCAGTTAACTAGATAATAAGAAGTTAATGTTTAAATAGATTAACCATATTAAACATGCACATACATATACCTAACTCTTAACTATAAATTCAATTAAAACACTAATTCTTTATATAAAATCACATTTTTTTACTCTATTATTAGCATTAAGAATAATGTTTGAAAAAAAAAACTTTTCTTCATTTCATTACAATAATGCATCAATTTTCTAAAGGCTCTTTCACAAACAATTAAAATACTGAAGGTAACAGAATTTCACCTGAAACAAAAAGTAAATGTCTGAAACTGGGAGAGCCGTCCGCGCTGATGTCCTAAACCTAGAAGAACTCTCTTCTACAGCGAGCTCTTTAAATTAATTCCCACACAAAGCCGGTTTATCGTGCAGTAAGTGAATTGCAAAATGCCGCCGCCGCAGCTCTTCGGCAGAGTAACAAAGTTTAAGACATACTTAATTTATTAGGAAGGATTATGAAGACTCAAGAGTGTGCTCCGCTGTGCATACTGCTTTTGAAGTAGACGTTGAGAACTTTTAATGCTGTAACGCACTAGCCCTCGTCGCGTCTCGAGAATTTTCCCTGATGATGACGGCTGGACTGTCAAAATACTTGTCGGTGCCGATTAACTGAATATCTTCAGAAACGGAAAATTCCATAACTTTTCAAATTATAATTATATGCTCTTTGAATTTGATTAGATGGTGCAAAACTGAGAACAGAGAGTAAACTAATTAGAAAGAAGTAATTTGAAATACATTTGTATAGTGATCATTCATTGCAATCTTTCAGTTAGAATAATATATTTTTTAATGGCAAGAATATTGTCAAAAGAGTTATTTCAGATTAATTTAATTACATATTTTCAGTTATGTGAGAATTCTTGCCTTTTCAAAATGTAACTCTATGAAGATTAGTTAGAGGGTACAAAAACTAAAAACAATGAAACGTATTGAAGAAAAGTTAATTTCAAATATATAATGCAGCATTCTTTTACGATATGAATGGAATTCTTTTTGATTAAGCTTATTCTAAAAAATTATCAAAATTTACTTTGAATATTTTCAGAAATGAAAAATTTTATACCTATCTCACTATAACTGTAAGTGCTTTAAATTTCAATAAAGGATGAGGAAATCTGAAGGACAAAAAACGAAGAATCAATATTAAATATATTTAGAAAAATTGACATTAAATGTAAATTTCAGTCTTATTTCACAGTTAGAGTGGAATTAAAAATTTGATAATTTAATATGCTTATCTTTAAAACTAGAATGGAAACGAAGATATTATTTCTATATAAGAAAGCATTTATGAATTATAATGAATAAAATTTAATTATAACTCTAATTATGTAAAACTATTCTTTAATTAGAGAAAAAGTAAAAATAGAATATTTATTGTGTTATAACAGTTAACAAACACGGTTTCAAATTAAGAATAAATATATAGAAAATATAAATTTTATCTGGAAATCAAACGAAAAATACAAAAAGTAAGTATGTTATTAGAAATTTTTTTAATAAATGCTATGAAATGAACACATTATATCACTGGATCTTAAATTATAAATTATTTTGGAATGAAAATGAGAAACGGAAAGAATGCAAAGTAACAATAAATAAACAATGAACATTGAACTTGAGAAAACAAAAATAGTGAGATCTGTTAAATTCAGCACATCTTAGTTCAATTCATTCAGTCATTAGTATGCACTTCAATTCATTTATATCAATTTCCCATGAATGACGTTTATTAATCCTGACATGTGTCTGATATGGTGACTTTAAGAGAATGACAAATGTTTCAACGTCTCACTCTTTGTTTCTGAAGTAGAATATATCTTGACATTAGATTTAGAGTAAACCCGTTCAACTACATGCCATCAGTGGATCGTGTTTCGAGATCTTAAATTAGAATAGCAGGTTTATATAACTCCGGTTTATATAATATAGGTTTAATTTAGTAATTAACTTCCGATTTTGAAGCAAAACTAGATTTATTTGTGGGAATATCTCGCAATTTTAAACTATGATCAAATGACAAGTGTTACTCTGAGATGGTAACTCCTTTTCATGCTACATTAGTGGATCGATGAATTTAACGCCCATTAGATCTGCTTACTCGAATAGTCTTTATTTATTTATTATTTAAAAAAAATATTATTGAATCGGATTGCCAAAAGCCAATATAACCTAGGTGTTCACATTATGGAATTAAATCTTAATCATACTTTAAGAAGATAAATATAAAGCAAAGGGATTTAAGAAGTATCGGAAATAATATTGCACCAGTATACAATATTTCTGAGAATTAGGAACTGAATTAAGTTATATCATTATCGCCAATTATATTATTAATTTAGGATAATTAAGGGTTCTTAATACAGTAGCTCCACATTTAAAATAGACGAGATTTATTTTTCAATATTGTAATATTATTAAATCACTGCTATTTGTCCAATTTAAAATTTAAGCCAAATATTTCATCTAATCATTTGCATTAAGTCATGAAATTAAACATTGATAATAAATTCCGAAAATTATATCAATAACAAAATAAAATTATCGAATTATTATAAAGAAATATAATTTTTATATTTCTATATAAATATAATAGCTGAATTTTCTTCTAAAATCTTTTTGAGATAAAAGGCAGTTCTAGTTTTATTTATTATTTTTCATTTATAATTGTATTATTTCATAGGAAAGAGTAAAAAATAAATTCATAAGTTGTAAATAAATTTATATTGTAAATTAATAAGACAATTATTGTTGAAAATAAAATTCTTGATTAAATCATACTTGAAATATATTGCTATTTTAATATCTATTCAGGCAAAGAAGTTGCATTTTTTCCCTAAAACCGCAGCTGATGAATAATACAATTATAGTTTTAATCATTAATTCATGTATAATTGTTTTTATACTGAATTTTTTGTGAAGCTTAGAAAAAGAATATTATGTACCATGACATGCAAATAACATAACATTTTTGTGTCTAAAGTTCTCAGGCTTTTAAAATTAATTTAAACGGATTTCTAATAAAAATCAGAATTTTAAAATTGTGTGGCACAATTGTTTTTAAAATCATGGAAGAATAATGATTTTCGAAATCTTATATGTTCACATATACGATAATATTTCTAAATTGTAATTTGAGTAATTCAATTTCCAATTTGTAAGTTACCTTGTACACACATCAAAATGCCTAATTTAATATAAGAATACTATAGAACAGAGTAAACAAGAAATATTTTATGAATATCCAATTTGAAAGAAGCGAAGCTCCATTTCTTTCATTGTATTTTGTGAAAAGATATTATTTTACTGTGGTATTAATATTAAGATTAAGGAAACAAAATTCATTTAAAAACAGTTTTTGAAAAGTTTAGATGGGATTCTCGATATTAAAACAATTAATATCGATTTTATAAGATATAATTTATGAAAACAAATTAACGATGAGTTCAAAGCTTCAGATTTAAAAAGATAACTCAAAAAACTATATGTTACCGCTAAAGCTCGAAAGCCCTTTATGTGCAGATTATCTAGCTAATTAATTTGCAGATTAACTCATTTGCTCCGTTAAAGTGTGGAATCAAGAATTTCCGCATTTTAACTAGGTAATGTGCACATTAACACCTTCCGTATCATTAAAGTTCAAAAGTTTGTTTCATTCATTTCCTTTCCTTATTCCATCCCATTCTCCCTCCAATTTCAGTTTGGTTTCAGGTATTTTAAAACAATTGTTTTCGAGATCTGAATTCAGTTTTTGCAAAGACAGATTTTTAATGAAAGAAGATGCAACTACTGTCGAAATATCTTGTCGTCAAACAGCAATAAGAAAAATCCCTTGGAACAGGGCAGGGTCTCAAAAAATGTGACTGCAAATCTAACTATACCACAAATAGGTGTTCTTCTCGCAAAAAAGCAATTGCTATGAAATTTAACGTGTCACCAAACTTTTGATTAGACTAACAAGAAAGCATAAATTTATCACATATATCGCAAACTCCTTTCCCTAACTGTAATAATATATTAAACTGTTTTATTTTTTGTATTATGTTTTTCAATTGATTGATAGTTGATTCTATCAACTAATGTGTTGATTTTTCGATTGCATTAACTTGTTCTTTAGATATCAAAAATAAATAAACAAGGTATAATTTAAGCGTACAGAAATGTTGCTGTTGTTTCTGCAAAGATGTTATTTTCACTTTAATGAGTGCCTAGTAGGTAACGTGCAGATTAATGAGTATCTAGTAGGTAATGTGCGGATTATCTAGGTAATTCGCAGATTGTCTAGGTAATTTGGGAAATGAAACAATTTTCCACACTTTAAGAGATAACCATAGTTGATATGCAGATTAACTGAGTTCTTCAGGGGTAGCATATATATTTTTTACAATAATTTGATAAAGAAATTAATACAATTCTACATTTTTTACGTGTTCCACTATCTTTGATATACAACTGAAAACAATCAATGTTTCCATTCACCACGAGCAAACAAAGCAATAAAAACTAATAAACATAATCCTCTTTTTTCCTCCTTCCAAATCTGACCTTATTATCCACGGACACTAGTGTTTCAAAAAACACACTTCTATTCTTTCCGGCAATTTAAGTGCAGAATACTTTTTTACAAGCATTGTTTCAACGAAATTTTTAAAGAAAGCAATCCTTTTAAATGTGTGTACAGGAGTGAGATTTCGCTTATCTCCAATAATAAAAACTATTGTGCACCTATTGCAAGAGTTTGATAAAAGCATCACAATAAAAAATCATTACTCACCCAAAAGCGAAGAGCATAAGAAGAAAGTGAATTGAAAAAAAATCTTATTTTGTAATTTCTTTAACGGAAAATGAAGCTCCATTTTATGCTTTCAATTTAAGTTTTCTGTCTCCCAGCGGTAAGTAACTGCTTTTTTTTCCTAACGCCTTGAACTTTTCTCTCAGCTGCATTGTGTGCTTTCGATTTTTCCTTCTGACTTTAAAAGAAACCCATTTTCAGAGGCTGTATTTTTAATCGTTTTTCGCGTCTCCTTTCCATTCTGAGAAGAAAAGGAAAGGAGTGATTCGGAGGGTCAGTAAGTAAAACAATGATCTAGATTCATTAAAAAAAAAGTGTGCCTTATTTCTTTGGCGATCATCTCCTGAATTTCCCAGTTATAATGTTACGAAAACGACTTCTTCTGAATCCTTTAAAATTTTCTCTGAGGTCTTTCAAGCTATTTTTTTGTGGAAAGTCCCAAGGGATTGTTTCTAAATCTAAAGCATCGATTTTATTGCTTTTTTTTATTTTCTAAGACATGGATTAAAGACTTTGTTTGAGAATTTTTTTCTATTTTACTTTTTATTGCCTATGAAGATTATTTTTTATATAAATTAATATTTATCGACAAGCTCTAAATTGCTTCGTTTTTGCTATTTTTTATGAAATGCTGTTTATATTGTTCTTATTAAATTATTTCTAATTAGTTAATGTGTTTAAATCTGCTAAGATAATCAGTTAAAATAAGCTTTATTAAAACGCTCAATCTTTATCTTACATAAATTAGCTTAAGATCCATTTTATACAATAGTTAGGTTTATAATGCTAACATTAATGTTCCAATTTAAAGCAATTCGAGGGCTCTATTTTGGGGTAGACCACGTAATTAAGAAGTAATGTCAGTTGAAGAAGTGATCTGAGTCAGCTCTTCTAGTTCTCGAAATTTTCAAGTCATACTAATCGACAGACTATGAAAAATTGTAGAAGTATCGTTTCAAAGAATTGATGATTTAGTTTTAAAATTCTGCTACATTTTTAATTTAACAATATCATTTGGTTTAACAAAACGAGCATTCATTTTCTAATTTCAAGCAAATCGAGGGCTCTATTCTAGGATAGAACACATAATTAGGAAATGATCTCAAATGATGAGGAAATAACCTGAGTTATCTCTTACTCTAGTTCTCGAAATTATCAAGTCATATTAATCGGAAGACAATGAACAATAGTAGAAATATAGTTTCAAGGAAATGGTAGTTTATTTCGAAAGTTCTGTTATATTTTTGATTTAACAATATTATTTAGTTTAATAATACTAACATTAATTTTTCAATTTAAAGCAAGTCGAGGGCTAAATTCTGCGACAGGCCATATAATTAGGATTTGATATTAGATGACGAGGAAGTAACTTGAATTATCTCTTGTTCTATATACCGAAATTTTCAAGTCAGACCAATCGACAGACGAAGAAAAATTATGACAATATAGTTTCAAGGAACTGGTGATTTATTTTGAAAATTTTGTTACATTTTTCAAAGATAAACGCTGCATATTCTTGTTGACTCAATGGTCAACTGATACAAAGATATACTATATGTTAGAGTATTGTCAAAACACTTGATAATTCCTAGCAAATCAAATGTAATTGTAGTTGTTTTAGGGTAGTCTATATACCTAAATACTTCTTTTCTGCCATGTCTTGAAAATAAGAATTGGATTGCATCAAAGTAAAGTTTATTATAGGGTTCCTAATAATTTAACTGTGGATATCGTCTATAGTCCCAAGTATTCAAACTTACTATTTCTTCTGTAATTTGAAATCAATGATATATGTTTATCATCTACACAGGCAATTAATTTCTTCTTGTTTGGTGTTTTTATTTGCATAATTAATACTTATTATTTTCTGAAATCAATAGTTTATTATACATAAATGCAAGAAAATAAACAGAATATTAATAAAGATAAACTATTCTTATAAATCTTCTAAAATCATGCTTTGAAATTTCACATTTTCATCCTAATTCTACGTTTTACCTTGCAATATTCTCAAACAACAACTTTAAGATTTATAATTTAAAATGAAAAGGAGATTTAAAAAATTGACATTTTCAAGGAAGGTGTGGAAATGAATTTAATTATTTTTATTTTAATACAACTTTGATTTATTGACTATACAGCTAAAACTCATTTCATAGTTTTCAATTTCATCATTCAAATTTTGTTTCTGAGGACCAATCAGTGAAAATTTTGGACTTCATAATACAGTTTTATATGTTCGGAAATGTAAATTAATTGCTTTTATATTCCAGAAAGTTATTCTGTTACCAGTTCCTGATAATGCCTTGGAAACTCCAAAATAAAATTTTAAAAAATCTTATCAATTTAGGCTTTGAATTCAAGAATCGATAATTCTGCATTGAAGATCGGAAAGACCTCTCTGAATATTCTAATAGCAACCCTTGATGAACATAACTTTCAATATCATTTTTAGTTCTTATACGAGAACAAATAGGAGTCTAGATTCATGATAGAAATTTCATGCGTCTGGACTATGTCTGAAGTAGAATTCTTGAATTTATAATACTTCTAAACAATGCATTATTCATTAGTTAGTCAAGATATTGAAAGTTAGTCGAGATACCACATAAATGGTCTTTAATGGCTCTTTCATGCCGTATGCACTTTTTATAACCACTTCTTTGTTAAATGTGAGCCTAAAAAATGCATTATTTATTCTCCCCATTCTTTTAATGGTAACTATATTCTATAATCTAATATTGAACAGTCCTACAATCTAAAGGGTACTTATCGTTGTTATAGATCACAGAGAGATCTTAATTTCTGAAACAGCACTAAAAAGTACAATATATGAATAAAGCAATAGCATTTAAATGGTGAAATAAAATAAATTTTAATATCGGGAAAAAATTGACCATGACAGTTTCTTTTCCACTATCTGGAAGTTTAAATAAGTAAAAAATGTCAGACAGAATAAAGACTAAAAATGTTTATTTCCTATCAATGCAACAAATGTCTTCAATTATAAAAAAATGTCAGACAGGATAAAGTATAAAAAATCTTATTTCCATCAATGTAACAAATATCTTATTTCCATCAATGTAACAAATAAAAATGCTATGCTTTAATTTCAGTTCATTTTCTTCTTATATAAAGCCTCTATGAAGAATTATGCAATAGATTTTCCTTAAAGTGATCGCAGTTGAATTTACCATCCGATTTAACCTATCAAAAGGCTCTGCTGACAAAATTATGAGTTCAATGCAAATAGAAATATTCTATAGTGTTTAGTAAATAATTAACGGAAAATTCATTTTTAACTGCTGTTAAATGATTGACACTTGAAAAATTTCTGGCGCGCTTTATAACATCTGAGAAATATATTTTATATTCAGTGGAGTTAGATTCTTTTGCCTTAACTAGACCGGCGTAGATTAGTTTAAACGGTAAGTTGATGGATCTGAAATTATAGCTGTTGGGCAGCCATAAACCATTGATAAGCTGTACATATTGTACTGTTGGACAGCCATAAACTTCTGAATTTTCTAAACTTTTATTTGATACAAAAATTTATATAAAAAAAGAATTCAGTTGTGTTTTAAACATAGAATTCTTAGTTATAAAATGCCATAAAAGTTCTTAAAAAGTTAACTAAAATAAATCAACGTAACGCTGCAATGCAGTTGAAAAGTATCATTGCTTCTGTGCTCTCCTTTGTAAAATCTTTAAATCTCGCCAATTATTTGTGAGGAAGTTCAAATAATAAAAATTGAGGATTCCAACGGAGACGAACATGACGTAGAAAACTCTCCAGCAAAGGAAGGGATGAATTAAGTACTTGATATTAGGAAATCAGGCATGTAACATCATTCAGCAAATTAAAAAAAATACGAATGCAAACAATATAAAAATGAATAGTTAAGGAGTAATTGTTGATAAGAAAAAATTATAGAATATTTTTAATTATTATTTATGATAACAAATTTGATAGTTCGGATTTTTCTATTATGCAATACTATTCAAAAGTGTTGCAAGTTTCAGAAATTTCACGTGTTTTCAAGAATAAGCCCCCAAAATAATATTTTTTTTTTCATTTAAAGCCTTATTTTTTATGTCAATATGTAAAATTAGTCTAAAGGCCATAAGTTATTAATAAAAATTTATTGAAAAAATATTTAATTTCAAAAAGTATAAAATACTAACAATATGTGCAGGTTATCAGAATAAGAATCTATTTTGGTTCCCTGAAATAAAATGAAGTAAAAAGAAAATTCAAGTTCTTTTGATCAGAAAAGATAATAAAAAAGTTCAAATTAGATGAAAAGCATTTAATATTTGCATTAAGAATTTTGATTACAGCATCCACTCTGTTAGGAATGGAATGCACAACACAAGGCATGGAATTGCAACACTTCTTACTGTATTTCATGGTGCCAAACTTTAATTATTGTTTCCTGAAATTTTCTTTTTGCTCTGGGATGATTCTCAGTTGTTTTCTTTTCCATTACACTCCATAAATTTTCAATGGAGATATAACATTCTGATTTCCTGAAGAAATCTGGTGAGTTTCTTTGCTGTGCGAGAACCTTATTTTGCAAAAGCAACCTTAACTTAAAATAGAGAATGTTTTGATATAAAGGTCAGAGCTGAACTGAAATGAAATTTAAAATTAATTGCAAAGCTTGTCTTACTTTCTTCGATGTATGGGAGATGCTGGATCTTGTTGAAATATCCATTTCTGCTTTGGGAACATGTTAGAAGCAATACGGAGCAATAATGATCCTTCAGCACACCAACATACTTGTCGCCATTCATGATTTCCTGAATAAAATGAAATCATTCAGTAGACGGATATGTCATGTCCCCCCCCCCCCCTACCACCACCACCATTACACTTTCGTGGTGTTTTGATGATGAAACAGGCATTCTGGCCTCATACTCTCCTTTGTTTTACGTCAAATATAACCAGACTTTTCAGACATTAAAAAAACGTGAATTTCGTCGCTGAATATAACTTGTCTCCATCACCCGGAGCACTCTAATTTTTGTGCACATTGGTCCACTCCAATCTTTTTTTTTCACATTCTTTCGTCATTATTGGGTTTCTTCTAGATACTTGTGTCTTGTAATTAGCTTCACAGAGCACTGTTCTGGGACTGGCAATGACAGACGTGAACTCAATCCATTCTCTTGCAAGTGTGACAGAACTTGTAAATCTATTTTTACTGCATAATCGTATCAATGTAACATCAGCAGTTTCGAAAATATACCCAGACGACCATTTCTAAGCTTTTTGTCTACGGTTCCTTCGGTTTTTGAATATCTTTATTAGACGCGAAACAGCGATTCATTGCAGTCGTACCGATGAGCAATTCTAACATTTGCATAGGTGCATTAAAATAACAGCCTGGCTCTTCTCACGAGTTAATTCACACATTTTAAAAAGAAATGAACAGTTTAAATTGAAAAGCAACGCACTGCCAACGTACTTCGACAGTGCAACAAACTAAATGAAATCCTTGGCAGTCGGAGTGATTTTATAATAAACTACCGGGATGACACAATCGTTGCAGACGATTACTTGACAGTGGATATGCTTGATATGTTTTAATAGCTTGGAACTACTCCACCCCATTTATAAAAGAAAATATCACTTTAAATGAAAAAAAAAATATTACTTTTATTATTATTTTTATATATAAGACAGTATTATTTTTACGTAATTACGCTTTAGGGGCTTATTAATGAAAAAAAAACCGTTAAATTTTTCAAACTTGCAAACATTTGAAATAATGTGAAATAATAATTACAAATGGACCTTGTACTTTTCAATGGCTATTAACCAGGTAGGCATAAAAATAGTTGGGCTTTTTTAAAAAGAAAAAAATGTTACATTTACAACAATACTGAAAATGGAATTGAGAATGTCTTGAGTATTTGAATGCTAAATGAATGAATATGACAATGTATATTATGGTATGAATAAAATCATTGCATAACCTTTTATATGATGACAAATTATAAGGCAAATTAAAAGTTTAGAAGAGAAAGCAAATGCATAAAAATCAGGTACTAAAAAGAATTGAGGATGTAATACGAATAAAATATTGGGAATATTAAAAAAAATAGAGTTTTAACAGCTTAAATAATTGTTTAATATTGAGTAATGTTAAGCAATATAATTGTAAAATATTATTGCAATAAAAAAGTTGGTAGGATATTTTAATTGGTGTAATCTTTCATTATCTATTAAAAATTAAACCATGTCCTTACTTTATACTTTCTCGTTTATGAAATATGCAAATAGAAAGTATTATAACTCAGAAACTTAGAACTCGAGATTTTGACAAATATACAAGTTTCAAACCTGCATGAGGGGAAAAAACATATTTTTATAATTTTGTAATGTATGAGAACAAGGTAACTCAGAAATATTTTGAATTAGATAAATGAAGTTTTGGATATTTTTTTTCTACATCCAATTCATATATTTTCATCAAATTTGGAAAGAAAAACCTTTCAAAAGAAATATGTCTGGCTGATTGTCCAAATACACTTGAGCATAACTATGAAACGTCAAATGCAAAATTGATACATTTTGTCTGCATGACCCTCTCTGGGTCCCATGCTTTTTCATGCATGTAAACACAATATTTTTTTTGAAAAAATTATCAATTCAGATTTATGAAATTTTGTGAAAGATTTTGTGACTAAAATTGTAATTCTATGCCATATTTTGGTTTCAATCTACTGGAATAAATATGCCTAAAATGCACATTAGATTTTCTGGTACTGCTGTTATTAATTGCAAAGATTGAGGCTAGATTCTGCAAGAACGCTTGATTCACGCCAAAGATCAACCTTTCATAACTAGTGTTCGCCAACGACATGTATAAAACTAGTTCTGATTTTCTTTTCTATACTACAAAGCACACAATTCTCATGTATGAGACTCCGAAAATAAAATCCTGAGCACTTGCGGCATTCACAATCCTTCCCAAATTACGGAATTTTATGAGGACAAAAGAGGATAACGCCTTCAATAGACAGCATGCTAGAAAGTTGTGGTTTCTTTAGTTGGGTTTTTCAAGTGACTGTTTGTTAAGGATTTTTTCATGATAGAGTTTTTCTAGTACTGATGAGGTTTTTCTTATGTGTGTTATGAAAGAGTGAAAAGACAAAATGCCTCATAGTGGATGAGGTAGGACAATTCTTTACAAATACAAAATTAAATATTTATAAGTATAAAGAACAGATCAGGAACTGTGAAAAACATGATTTCTTCATTAGACCAATAGACTGTTTTAGTTTAACTGATTTCAGAACCATATACAGATTGGCTTACGATATCCCGATCCCCAAAATTTTGCTATTTCCTTAAAATTTAAAATTTGTTCCAGTTTACGTCTAGATTTTAGAGCTTCCACTGAGGCGCCTTTATAGATACTTACGTTGGCGATACTATCAGTTTCTTCATAATAACTTGAATTTACTTTGATCTATCTGAAAAGAATGTTTGTATACTGGATGAGATGGACTGGAGGTTACGGGTTGGTTTGTGGCGTCTAAGGGGATCATATTATATCAATAAGCAAAGTAGACTTTCAGTTGAAATTTTCATTATTTCCTTTTCTTCACTTGTTCGAATAAATGATTCCAACCATATTAACAATTCGATCTGAAACACTGTATGAAATGCTTTTCCATACTTTCTCTCCATTCCACGATTAATACCGTTTCTTAGACACAATGGGAGCATTGCGTTCCTATTTTTGTTTCTGAACCATAGATTGTAAAATGTAAGGGTGTTATGCTTCGCGAATCCTTCGGCCGAGATTTGAATTTCTATGTTAAATAATAAAGAGTGCATTGTGATAGTTTCTGTTTTAGTCTTCAATTCCCTTGGCTGATAGATAAAGCAAATTTCGGTAATAAACTGTCTAACTCTAATCAACTACTCCAGGTATTGGGTATATCTATCTAATTAAATTACCATTTCTTTCTCATCTCTTAATATATCTATAATGTAGAATAATGACGATTAACTATATATTTCGAATAATATCTATAATAACGGACAGGTAATATACTTTGATAAATACATAATTATTTAATATTAGAAGGAAGATATGAACCATAAACTAATATTATAGCAATCAACGACTTAAATAAATAATGTTGAAGTAGATAGCTTCTGGTTGTACTTAAAGGCAGGGCAGGATGTCTGCACCGTTGGAATTCTTCAATAGATCCCAGTTATATAAAAAATGATAATCTTCTGTATAAAAGGCATATTTTTTCTAACGACGAATCTCAGAATGAATATATATTTGCACCAAAAACGAGCTTCTTCTCTGTGATTGTTTTGTATAGGAATCCTTTACAATTTTGTTGTTGTCCCCAAAATAGAACCAGCAACTGATGAGTAGAGGACTTGCAAAATGGCAGAGTTGCTTATATTTCACTAGTCTTAGTAAGGGCTCTTGATTGTAAACAACCCAGTGTAACTTTCCATCTAATGTTACTCCCAAATACCTGAGAGATGTTCACATTTGAATTAAGAGTTCAACATCTGAGCAACTTTTAGTTTTAGAATTGCCACGCAATAACAGTGAAAGGGTCTTCTACGCAGTTTTAACTTGCATCAAAAGTTCATATTTTCATACGATATCCATAGTGACCATGTATTTCATAATTGAATCTTTCATTCCAAAACCAGATACATTATCATAAAGTCATCAAATTCTTTACCCTAATATACCATATAAAAATGCTAATATCAATTATAAACTCTTAATCATAGTAACCAATTTAATTCCGTTATCACAAAATTTAATTTAACTCAACAATTTCCATTGTTATAAATTTGTATATAAGAAAAATTAAGAATTCAGTATTGCGTATTAAGAACTAGCCGCCTTTGGCGACCAGCCGGTTCGCCAGTATTACCGCTCGCTACAATTTTCAATTAAATATTTTAAGTAACTGGTCTCTTAATAGATTCTCAAACAAAACACTTTTAATCTTCAAATTTTGATAGTCATACCAACTTATACTTTTGTTTAGATCGTTTCGTTCAATTAACTCTATATATTTTGCTAATTTGTTGTCATTTCCGGTAAAACGTCAACTTTAATTTAAAGTGAAAATGATGAAATTGCAATTAATATAAAGATATTTTTAATAAAACCAAGCGTTTTATTTTATTTATCATCTTTATTGCTATTTATTTATTACTATTATTATTGAATATGAGTATCGCAAACAGAATATCTCGGTATTTAAGTCTTATGTGAACTACAAAATATTTTTGATAATTTATGTAATATCTCAAAGAATAATTCAACAAAAATTTCTCAGATTTAGCATAAAATTCAGTTTTTAGTTTTGCTTTCAAAAGGATTGAAATGAAATCAATAATAATATTTTGTTCCGTATTATAAATATATTTCAAAAATTATGAAATCTAAATTTAATTCAGTAAGGTATCATATTCTGAGAAATATTCTAGACACGCCAAATTTTAAATAAATGAATGAATGTTTCTATTTTCCACAATCAACTAAGACTTATTTATGAAGTTTTGAATGTTAAAAATTTAGAAAAACTCAACATTTTCATAATCTTAGGCCAATTAATCTTGAGAAACCTGCGCGCTGATTGGCGTATTTTCTTTGAAACGATCGATGGAAAATCTAAAATTATCCTTTTTTTTTATTGAATAGTGATATTCAAATTTTCATAAATCAGTCAGTTTAAGTGATCGATTTAGTTGATTGGAAATTAACTCTTTTTATTTAAAATATTAGTGTTTCAAGAACATTTTGTTATTCGTGATTTCCACAGCAGAAGCTTTATGTAAAATCAAAAATTCGTTATTTATTAGAGCATTTATTGAATTAAGTAAAATATAATCATTTTCCATTTAAACCATTTTAGTATATCTGTTGTGTTCGTGCGTCAACAAAAATAGAATGCAGACAAACTTATTATGAAACTAAATCTTATTACATTATAGATAATATTATCAAATTTACATCAACTTATTTTCATTCAAAATTCTAGCATCGTTTTTAAACAACAAATTAAAAGTTCCAAAAATATCACTGTTGCCAATCTGAATTTCACAACTATTTACAAAATAAAATTTATAATTATTAAAATAATCGTTTGCTACTTTTAAATAAAATATTTACGATTTATGTCGCAACAGATCTGTGTCTTACTAAAGGTTTACAAATCAGCTGTGTGGCCCTGATATGAATGAATATCCTGTTCATATTAAACGAAACTTGCCTTAAAATAAAACTGATTTATTGGATTAATAATATAGAGAGTGTAAAAGATCATAAAACAATTTTTCTTGAATTTATTTTTTAGAAAAAAATAGTACTTCTTATTTGTTTCATTTCTACAGACGATTTCATTTCCAAAAAGATTTAATTTATTTTTAATTGGAGCTTTAATCAATGTGATGGCAACACTTTGAAAAAAGCTATTTTTTCCCAGGAATGCGAAACGTTTATTTTTATTTTGTACGAAAGAAATTGTTGAAAAATAAAGTTAAAATATTTATTTAAAAATTCATTAAAAACAGAAATTTAATTTTGATGTTAAAGCATTGGTAGCATATAAAAGATAAATTTTTTATCTTTAACTTCATGTAAAAATCTTTTTTGTGCGGTAATATTTTCGGAAGCTATAGCAGAAACACGCCAAAATTTCGCTTAATTTTTAAATAAATACAATTCTAATTAAAAATTCGAAAAAATAACCCCCAGGTGCACATTCCCGGCCTCCAAGGTATACACGTGCCAAATTTGGTAGCTGTAGGTTGAATGGTCTGGCCTGTAGAGCGCCAACACACACACACACACATTGAGCTTTATTATAAGTATAGATATAGAATGCAAAACATTCAATATGAATACTTTCGGCATGGAAAAATCTAGAAACCAATTACTGAAAGAAGCATAATAACCCCAAAACCGCAATAGAAAATTGTTTTTTTAAGAATGCATTGAAAAAAAAATTGTTGGTTTTCAAAACGAAATTCCTATTTATATTCAAACGACCAAAGGTGAATAAAAGGGTAAACTATAAAGAAAATTGCTTCTAGTTTATTCGGGGAAAATAAAATATAATTTCCGATTTAAGATTCCCAATACACTATATATTATTCTTTATTTACAAATGTGTAAAGTCAGCATTGTTGAACTTACCCGGCATTATTCTATCTTGCAATAATTTTTAACCAGTCAATGAATTCACACAGAACTCAATAGGTTGCAATCAGTTTGATTCTTTCCTGATGCCTCCTTTCTTTGTTTTCCTGTGTACCTATCTTTAATAAGTTCGTCTTCTTTTTTCCGTAAACTTTTCATCTCCTTCTCCAGACAAAATGCATACGAAAAGTTATTTTTTAACTCTCTGAATGTCTCTCCAGGCATATTTCTAATTAGAATGACGCGTAAAAGTTTCGATGCTTCCCGAGATTTAATTGCTAAGTTCAAATAAGCGAATTGTATAACGTTTCTCGGTTCAGCGAATTAATTGTGCAAAACATTTGAGTTCATAGCCCAGGGGAGAGAAGCCATTACCGTTGCTTTAGAAATCTTTGAATCCCCGTGTCTTCCGTCGCCTTCCTCCATGTGCATTAGTTCCGCTTCTTTTTAAAATGAGTTGGTGAGGAAAAAAGAAGATATTACGCTGATTACTAATGCATTTTGAAGCATCGATAGGGACTGTCTGAAATTCCTATTCAAAAGTTATATAGGTCATTTTCCATTGCGTCTGGATGACCGATGTATTTTATCATCTCTCTAAGGGCAGAGATATTTATTTAACGCTTCTGAAAAACAGAAAATGAAGAACAAAATGTGAAAATTGTCATATAAACATTTTATATAGACTCGAGAAAAAAATGGAATGCATATGGTCTTATTTTGAAGTATTAAAAAAGTTATATGAAATTTTATTTAAGAAGACACTTTACATTCCTATGTACTTTTATTATTGTAAGAAATATTCAAAATATGTTGATAGTATTGTAATTAAAATCAATTAAGAAAATGAAAATTTATTGTTGAATGATTTATAAATGTTGAATCGATTTATTTATATTTTGATTTTTTTAAACACCATACTACATTTTTAAATAGGAATATTTTAGTTTCAAATTAGGTTTATAATTTTATTCAAATAGGCAAAAGTTTGCATGGATTTGAGTTTATATCTAATAAAATAGTTAATGCAACATTTTCACTGTTATGCATTGTGAAAACTGGAAAAGAACTTCGTATAATTTTTTTCTATATATTAATTACTAAATGGTTAAACACTTATTGCACACAAAATTTTATCATCAAAAGTACATAATAATTAATTTTATATAAACAAGTATATAAGAATAAGAATTTTATTTTGAACCTGAAAAATTACTTAAGTATTTTTAAACATGATGGATATAATAAAATAAATTACTGTCCTTTGAAATTCTTACTTTTGCAGATATTTTATTGTAAATAAAATTCTAGGTAACTTTCTTAATATTAAAGTTCCAACTTTGATATTGTGACACAACAATGCAAATAGTTTCTTATTTTTTAAATTTTAAGCGAATAAAAGAATCTACAATTTGGTGATTGCCTGGATAATGTATTGTCTTAATTATCATCTAGAAAATCGTATCTGGAGGGCAGATGCATTTAGTAATTTTAAATATTGCCTAATTAATTATGAATGCAAATGTTCTATTGAGAATTGAAAATAATAAAAACTGACAAATTTTGATTTTCAATCATTTTTGTTATTTATGCATACATTTTAATGAATATTTAGGACATATATTCTTAAGATATAAATGTTGCTTAATTTATATTTATCAATGTTATCAGCAATTTGATTTTGACCTCCACAACAATTTCGATAAGAAATACTATCTAATTTTTAAAGCGAACTAATAATATAATATTTTTAATAAAATTTTTATATTTTTCATTTTTTACTTTATAAATTTTGATATAGATATCACTCTCTATTACCATAAGTATTATGGAATTTTATAAGGGATTTTTAATTTTTCTTATATGAAGAATAGGAGAGGTTTTATAATCTTCAAAAAATTCGAATTCGAAATTATGACGAATCTTCACATTTCAAACCTGAGAGAGTCCGAAAGACATATTTACGACACTATGTCTCTCTATAATTCAGTATGTCTGTCTATGAACATAATCACTGAAAAAAGGCTTTACGCTAGACATCTGGAATTTTACATGTGGTATCACGAGAGAATTTTTAAATTTCTATATAACGTTGAAAGAAATCCTTTCAAAAGAAGTATGTCTGGCTATTCGGAAACAATTGAATTTGATGATTCCAAACGCAAAAAGATATATGGATAAAATTTGGTACACATATATAATATCCAAAATATAGATACTTGTGAAATTTGGTACACAGATATAATATCCAAAATATAGATACTTATGAAATTTGGTACACAGATATAATATCCAAAATTGAATGATTAAATGATGAATAAAATATCCAAAATTCGGATATTATCAGTTTGATAATATCTAAATTTGAAGGATTTTGAATAAATTCCATCAAACGGTTAATCATCTGTTGGTATGTAATTTTGTATGTTTGTTAACGGTGCATTTCCTAAAAGGAATCAATGGAATTCCTTATATTGTAACTAAAAATGAAATTTAATGACAAATTTTGCTAATCAATCGGCAGAAAAGCGTCTAAAATACTATTCTTGTTATAGATTCAATAAAAATGCTGTATATACACCAAAGTTCTATGTTTTGAAGCAATCATTCACCAATGTTATGCAGGATTTTCTAGGCCTTACCTAAAATCCACAATTTTATACGATGGAAGGGGAATAAGAATATTTATTGTAGAGTTTGCGAGAAAATTTTGGGAAGACAATTTTTGTTGGCTTTCTTAAATTCAATAATTAGTTATTTGAGAGTCTATATCTGCAATTATTAAGTTATTGCATTAATATCAGAAAAAACGGCATAAAAATTAGTAGTTCATCTGCATTTGGAAATTAGGACAATTCAATTGCAAAATTCTGTTTTCCAAAAGCAGATAAGTGAAGCATTTATCATCTACATTGCAGCATACAAGGAATAAATTAAATATATCATATAAAATTTGAATGAATATACAAAAAATATTACATTTCATAAAATGTTATAGGCACCGTATGCTGATAATAAATGATTTTTTCAAATATTAGTTGAATTATTTTGAAATTCAATGCAGAATTCATGATGGTCCCATTTTGCACCTGAATTAAATTAAATTTAATCGTTTCATTATCAAATGTTTAATTAAATTTTCTATAAATATCCAGATCAGAAAAATGTCAGCCAATATTTACGAATTTTAAGAATTTAGTGATTTTTTTGGGACCTTGGTTTTCGGACCGAAAACTGGGGATCTTAAGATTAGATGGAATCCAAAATATACTAGCCATTTTAGATTTGAAATGTTTTGAGAAATAACATCCTATTTATGATACAGTATGGAATATTCGAGAAAGATATTATTATTCAGTCACCTCATAGATTTCTTATAGCATCAAAGTTCAAATTGCAAAGTATCTCGAATAACAGTATACGTAATATGCAGTAAAAGATTCTGATTAGACTAATGTTATGATGTTCCTATAAGAATACAAGCCAAATACGAAAATTAAATACAAATATCCTTATGATTTCATGAAATGTCTAAATTCTTGGAAGTGTCTGGAAAATCAATTGCAACAGATATCCTTATGTATTGTTGGAAACTTCATTCATACATTTAATTTTTCATTGTTGTCACTGCATTTAAAAGTCTTCTAATCGGATGCAGTTTTACATTTAAACGATATTAATGAATATCAAAACTTTTATGTAACATTAAACTCATTTTTATGTACAAGAACAAAATAAATTACAGAAAGTCACTGAGAAAACACTTATTCATGAATGTTAATTTCGATTTTATAAAATATTTACGTTTAATGTTAGTGTACGATACAATTTTTTGCATGAATCTTTTAATGAATTTAAAATATCCAAATTAGTACATGGAACTTCACAGACTACAAATTTATAGTACATAATGGAAGTAATACTAAAGTTTCAATGCATAGTAATCTTTTATTCATTTCAAACTATCGTAGCACATATGAGGATAACACTTGCCCTATTATATCATTCCAGACATCGTATCATACTAGAAAAATTTTTAGAGTTCAGAAGTCCTGATGATATCATTAGTAGGATATTCTGCTTCTATTATTCTCTATCCTTCCTTTCACATTCTACATGTGATGTATATTCAAGTCTTGGAAAATGTAGTCCTTCCTTTAGTACATCGAAAATCCTCATAACAAAAAAAGATAAGTAGGATAAAAAAACTATGACAAGAAATTCGAGAAATAGAAGAAATATCAAGATTTATTAAAGCAATGAAATGAAATTATATTATTACTGTATAAAAATGTTTCATTCGTTTCTTTACAAAAAGCAGGGAGCGGATATATTTATAAGAATTCAATGTTGTAGAATGATTGTTCACATGGCTGCAATTGTGAAAGTTGTCAAATATATCCAGTGATATTAAATATGAATGCATGTGTGTGCATGTGTGTACGTTAATCTGAATGTCAAAAATGATCTTTTCTGATATTAAGACTAATTTAAGACTGATAACTATGATACTAATACTGATACTCTCCTGATGTAAATTTAATATCCGTGCACATTTATTGAATTAAAAAAAATATTTTTGCATAATTTCTAACAACAGATTGCACCGTTTCTCTGATATTCAAACTGTTTTTATTATTTAATAAAATATTTAATTGCATGATTTACTCCCATCACTGAAAAGAAAAGAGGAAGGATTCTGTTTAATATTTGAGTAGATTAAAATACAAATTAAAGCTGCAAGTTCAATACCGGAAAATTTATACAATAGATGGACCGAGTATTTACGTTTCTAATAACACAATGGTGTCAGGACTGGTTTCTGTTATAAAGGTTGATGTACGCAGTTATATTCACATATGAGAAAATTTATGACTGAAATAAATGTCCGTCTTAGAGTTATTGGTTTTATGCTTCATTTTTTATTTCATACAATTACAATATTTTATCAAAATATTGATTTTTTAAAAATTAAGCATTTAAATTTATTCTATTAATTACTATTCTATTTGTAATTATTAATTAGATAACTTATAACTATTAATTAGATAAGAGAAGATTCATTATCCAAGTGGGATATCTTCTCAAATCAACCAGATGTTATGAAGTGTGGTTTATTTAAAATTGCATTAATTGGTAATTTATTCTTTAAGATTACCTTAAATGACAAAGTTCAATTGAAGTTCCAAAAATAATACACTATTCCTCCAAATTATGGGTTATTTGGAAAAGAAAAATATTATTTACTCCTGGTGGGGATATATCCACAACATTTTGAATACTTGATTGAAATACTGGAGAATAATATTATCAGTTGACTTTGAATTGACTTTAGAATATCTCCACAACCCTTATTTACTTTCAAGATCCTTTTTTAACGAGAATATCTGAAAAGTATTGTTTAATGTAGCAGTATAAAAGCAGTAACAATCAACGAGGCGAATGAAGAATCGATCAAAACACTAATACGTATGGTAAGTAATATTGACACTTCAAAGGGTTTGCCCTGTCAGCAGCGTAAAAAAATCAGTAACTGAATGCTTTCGAGAAGTGAAAATATTTTATACTCGTGTTTAATTTCTTTTACTAATTTTAGCAATAAATTTTATGTATGTAATTATTTTTTCTTGCAATAATTATCTAAATCTTGAAACTATTTTTAACCATGGATTATTTTTATCATAAAAAATGTTATCCACTTTATAAATCGCATATATAATTGCATTTCCAGTTGTTTTCTATCAAGAAAAACAAAATAAATTTTCTTAAAAATTGAATTTTTTTATTGCAAATTATTAAATTAACAATTTTATTTAAATCAAATTTAATTTAATTTAAAATAAATATTTATTCAGCTGGTATCAATGATTATATAAAAGACAAGTCAACCATTCTGAATGTATGTTGAAACTAAGATCTTATTGAAATTATTACTGAAACATTGTAACAAAAATATTTCATTACATTGTATTATCAATGAGATTTTAAAATGCTGGTGTGATGATTAAAATCATAAGTGCTTTATTCCTCAATTAAAAATAAAGTGTTTGAGTAAAATTTTAAAAAAAAACAGTAGAGTTTTGTTTTGCATTCAATAATATCTTAATGCATTTCTCTTATACATTCTGGTCTATAAGATTAAAATATATATTAGCATTTATGACACTTCCCCAGTAATTTGCTAATAAGTATATAACTTTAGGATTACAAAATAACAATATTTGTCTTTGTGGTAAGATTATAAAACTATCATATTTAATTTTGCATCATATTTTTATGAAAATGAATATGGAACTTTAAAATTACTATTGTATTTAAATGCCAATATGAATACCTACATACCAATGTGAATAATTAGATTGTTCCAGTAACTTTTTCTATGCCCCCTCTCATCTTTTTTACGCTGCACATCTTTCTTCAGAAAAATATTTTTTTTTTATTTCCAATATTAAAACACAATGTACTAATGGTAAGAGCAAATGGAAAGGAAAGAATAAAAGCAGGAAAAGTAATGTCCTGGCTGTGTTTTAAGAAATATTTACATTTTTTTTACAGGGCGAGTGAAGATTTCCTGATTCCTTTGGGTAATATATGAATTCTGTAACTTTCTGAATTGATAGCTTTTGTTTACACTGGAAAATGTCCAGTTATACAACAGCAAAAATTTTAAATACCAGAACGGAAATCATTATTTATTGAATGAAGAGAAGGGGATAATTACCAAAAATATTTTTTTTTCATTTCATGAACTTTGATCACGGAATATAAATAGCAATAAGATGTCATTTTCATAATTGAATATAGTTCTTTATTTTAGTAAAGTTTAAGATGATAGAAATGAAAATAATATTTTTTCATTGCCCAAATACTTTGATTTGTTTTCAGCAATTTCACATTTTTTTAAATAAAAATGATGAGTTTTTAAGTTTTTTGATTTTAGAATCTAACGAAACCTATAATCACTGAATATGCGTAGTTAAAAGTAATTTTTTCAAATGTCTCAAAGCCACATATCAAATTCAATATTCGACATTTAATATTGCCGTTCGGAAAAAAAAATAGAATACTTTTTTTTCATTTCCTTCAGTGTTGTCACATTTAATGTGTGTCTCAGTGTCTTTCAGTGTCTCACTATTCTTTATGCCTTTCATGTGACTATATGATTTCTCGTAAATTGCAAAAATTATTAGCGCACAGAGTGCAGTGATATGTTATTTGGAACTTTCCAGACAGAATAATATCAATTTATTCTGCAATTACACATTTATTTGATATAATTAAATTTTAGTAGTATTCCAAAGTACTTACTCATATTTACTTTCAGTTAGTTTCTTTTGATAATGCTACTTATTATATCTCTAACAACAACAATGAGAATTTTTTCTCGAAAACTAGTTTTTGAAAACTGTTATTTCTAATTATGGTTTCAAAATAAAGGAATAATTTTTCTCGCATACAGTGCAATAATTTTGTGTGTGTGTGCTCCTTTTTTCATTTTTAAAAGCTAAATAAATTAAATACTATTTATATCTTCCTTTAAAGTTCTAGACTATATATATAAATGTTCATATATGCTCATTCTGTTTGCAAAGAAGGTTAAGAACTTGTTCTTTTCTGAATGTGTCATGTATTTATTGCCTCATATATTCATATAGTTTTTTTTCTATATTTTCATATCACTTTTCTTTCTTTTTAATATATATATATATATATATATATATATATATATATATATATATATAGATAGATAGATAGATATAGATATAGATATCTGACAAAAGCCATCGACAACCAGATCTTTTTGTTTCCTCATGATATAAAAGCAAACTTACAGCCTTTTATCGTATCATTTTACCTTGATTTCTTATATTTTTTCCTATGACAAATGATATCAACTTTAATGTGCCATGAAGGTCTGCACGTAGCAAATAAAGATGCTTCTCCCCAAAAATATACAAGCCACCTGTTGAGCGTCAGATATCTTTCAGACTTGAAGTGACAAAAGAGGCTTGCTTCATCAGCATTAATATATTAATCCGTTTGTAACTTCACTGACTAAACTGGAACAGCTTTTGTTTCACTGCTCTTGACATAGGAGGTTTTTCAACACCAAACTGAAATTTTTTGCAAAGATCCAGAGAGGGGAAAATACATCTTCTCGAAGGAAATGATTTTTTTTAATTTTTTTATTGACCGATTTGGATCTCTGACAATTTTTATTCTAAATCTTAAAAAAAATGCGATTGTAAATTTAAAATTTCTAAATTGGTACACATTTTTTGAAATCTAAATGT
Source organism: Argiope aurantia (assembly GCA_026543865.1). Classification (NCBI taxonomy): domain Eukaryota; kingdom Metazoa; phylum Arthropoda; class Arachnida; order Araneae; family Araneidae; genus Argiope; species Argiope aurantia. The sequence continues at coordinate 50,023 of JAPMOR010109637.1, forward strand.
GACAAACTTAAATCAACATTTCTCTTTTATTTTCATTTGACATAAAAACTGTCTAGAATTTGGACAAACGTAATTTCTTTGTCTTGAGCATTTTTAATAGGATCTAAAATCTTTGTTGATCAAATATTATGATCGGATTATTTTTATATTTATAATGGTATCCAAATAAATTTAATTTTTCAGAATTTTTTGAAATGCTAACAGTAATAATAAAGTAATATCCACTTTGACATTGAAGAACACTATCTGAAAGAAGTGTTTAATTTCATAAAAATAAGGCATGTCTAAAATCAATGAAATAGAAATGTATATGACAATAAATCTGAAACGTCAAATTATTGTCTTCTATAAACTTCTAAACAACTCAATAGATTTTTTAAACTTTGGCTACCAATTCTTAACTTCTTAAGATTTTATGAAGTATTCTTCAAAGTGAATTAAATAGTGTAGAGAGACGAGATTATTTATAACTTCCTTATGAGGTAGATGAGTAGACGAGTTTCAGGAGCAGTAATTCCATTTTTTTTTTTAAGTTTCGCAATTCATAAGATAAAAAACACAAACTCGAAACATACACAAGACTCACTTAGAATACCTAATAATAAGAAACCTCAAGAAGGATCATGGAAAATACACTCTAATGTTAATAAGGTAACTTCATCTGTTGTAACAAAAGAGAAAGTAATAGAGTTAATGTAACCGCTACAATAGTTAATTTATTGTTTATTAAAACACTATTTCCTTTTCCCATTGCAAAATCAAAATATAGTCGAAATTGATAAAAAAAATTAAATTACATTTATTTAACTTATTTATACTAAAAAATATCTCTTATAAACGTAAAATTTTTAAATGTTTTGTAAGAATTGTTTTAAACTTTGAATATTTGCTTTCAATTGCTATTGAAGACTCCAGTTCTCTGTTTGGAATGACTACTCTCCTATTACATGCGGTAAGTATATATTTAAGTTGCAACTCATAAAATTTTTAGCTAAGTCCTGATTCATTCCTTACAAATTGGTAATACTTAAAAAAAAAGCATGTTTTTGAATTTTAAAAAAAATTTTGTAACGTTATATTATAAGAAATACAAAGAAAGATTTTCTGTTACAATTCCATCCAAAGCTATTAATAATACATTTTAAATTTTTCGCATAAGGCTTATATCTATACTCATAAATAAAGCTCAATGTGTGTGTGTGTGTGTTGGCGCTCTACAGCCAGGTCATTTGACCTACAGCTACCAAATTTGATACATGTATATCTTAGAGGTCGGGAATGTGCATCTGGGGTCCCTTTTTTTAAATTTTTAATTAGAATTTTAATTATTAATTAAAAACTAACTTTCCTGCCAAAAAAATCTTTCATTTTCCCCATCGCCAAATGAGCAAGGCTTCAGTTTTATTTTACCCAAAAATAATGAGGCTAGGGTTAACATTTTTCGGCCGATTATTTCAAACGATTCTGTTTATTTTCTTAATGCTTGATGCATTTAAAATTAAACATTGTTAATTAATCGATCTTTCAGATTCATTCTGAAGTACTTTTGAATTAAAATAACACAGAATAAAGGAAATTAAAAATGTCTAATCTGCATAGCGTTATACTAACTGGCTTAGAAAAATTCATGCATTTGCGTTACCGTAACTGGCGTTGAAAATTCACGCATGCGTATTGTGTTCTGATTGTTGACAATATTATCAACGGATGATTCTTGATTTAAATTATTTTTAGGTTAGTTGCATTATTTTGTGATTAAATGTGTGTTATACTTTAAATTATTGTAATTTTTCTCATAAATAGTGAGGTATAAGAGTAGATTTTAAGAAGATTTCATGTGAATGAATTAAATAATTAATGTTCATTAGATGTAAATAGGAAAAAAAATCGTCTTTAACAACACTCCGTATATCAGATAGCATAAAATATTTTTCAAAAAATTCTGCTTTTACCTACAATTAAAATACGTAGATTATGCAAAATAACAAAAAATGTTTTTTTAAAATCTATTATAACAACAATTGGAGTTTCCTAATGAGAAGAAATATGCAAGATTTCGCTACATATTTTTTTTACCTCAATCAATCCGTAGTTAGGAAGTATTTCCATTTTTTTTTTGTTACATACGAGAGAATGGATTTTTTTTTATTTTTTAATATGGGCAAAATGCAGTCAAATTCAAATTTAACATGAAATTAAAGTTGATATGCTGTATTTTTTTAGCTCCCCTTCCGTGAATTTTGCTTAGCGTAAGCAATTTTTCTAAAAATATCATCAAAATTAATTTTTCGCTGCTTGAGGAGTCTCTTTCTAAAATGAAGTATTGAAAGCTATTTCTGCAAGTCATTTTAAAATGTATATTTGTTTTATTTTCTTAGATTTTTTTTTGCAATCTTAAACTTTTATCAAGATTCTTAAAATATGAAAGAGCAAGTTTAAAACAGCAAGCAATATGATGCAATGATAATGTGGGCGCAAATAAGCACAGTACTTAAAATTATAAAAAAACTGATATTAAAAGAATAAGGGTACACGTTTTTACAATATCAATTTCAAATACAAATATAAAATTTAGTTGATTTTTATGCTTAGGTTTATTTGCATGAAGAAAAAATCAAACATTAGTTGAAAATATTTATCTTTAACCCAAAATTCGATATGGATTAGCAATATTTTGGGCAAATATCATATGCTGAAATCATTTCTGAAATGCGATATTATGGCATTTATCCATAGATAAGACGATAGACCAATAAATACACTTTCATAATTTCATAAATTTCTATAGTTTTCATAAGTTGAAATAATTTATGATATAATTATGCTCTCTTGAATGGGGAGTCAACAATTATTTTCTGTGATGGATTTCGAAACATGTCCATAATTTTGTTGCAAAGTCCACTTTTCACGATTTATATCATTTTCATTCATGCAAATTTTTTCTAATTTTAAAGTATTGTGCGCAAAGATTGACATATATTATTTTAAAGATGAATTTCTCGAATTCAAATGTATATGAATAAATAAAAAGAAATTAATCTCTAAATTGCTGATGCTTATAATACATTCTTTTCGCATAAGGTGAAGAAAAAAGAGAATATTTTGCTTTCGGCTTTCTTGAATAATTCCTAAACAGAGCACGTTTGGTGTTTAAATCTCGGAAAGACGAAATATTTTTAGAAAATATATCTTATTATGAACTTTTTTTTTGCTATGGATATAATTGAAATTTCAATCATGAAACATTCTACTTTCTTGTATGCAAAGTATACAAAACGAAAATATTGAATTAGATAAAAATTCAAGCTTGATGTTCCATGATTGAAATTTTGATCTACTTTAATATTGAAATACTTCAGATTACTCTTAGTCTGAAAAACACATATCTCTAATTCTACTCATTTCTGGAAAAAAATTGTTAAATTAAAAATATTTAAAGCAAGACAAATGAAATTTGATATGACGACCTTAACATCATTTTGTATATTTTTGTTGAATGTTGACAAAACTCTATTCATAGGAAATCTATCAGTAATGCTGTCCGAATACAAACAATAATGACAATTTCAAAATGAAGAGTTCAAGAAGCATTTAGAATATAAATTATCATCCAATATGTGGATTAATATCAAAAATGGAACTAAATCAGTAAAACGGAATGTTTATTTTGTGCTCTGTACTTTTACATCTGAAAAACGCGACAATTTGTGTAAATAATATTTGATACTCAGTTTTAGCATATAAAATGTTGATTAATTTCAAATAAGTCAACATTAAATTAATCAGCATCTAAATTGTTGATTAAATTGTACTGAATTTGAAATGATACTTTTATAAAGGTTGACTATCGATCAATTTATAATTTTGCATGCATACAAATATGATTGTTCAAAATACAGTAATTTAAATAAATGACATTTGATATCTGATATTGTGGATATACTTGTAATTCTGTGTCAAGTTTTGATTTCTCTCGGTCGAAAAAAGGTATTTAAATTATATATTGGAATAATATATAAGAATAAAATATATTCTTTTATGTAATACAATAGGCACAACTCTTATGTGAGAGAATTTAAAAATAAAAAATCAGAGCATTGATGGCGCTCTCAGTCTTGTACAAGGTCACAATTTTGCACCAGGGTAGAGGAGACAATATCATTAATAGAATGCATAGAAAAAAAATTCTTCCTAGTTTAAATTTTATCTAAATGAATGGCTCTTGATATTTTCTGGCATTCATTAATAATTTCCCTCAAATTTTATACATCAAACAGCGACTTTTAATCATAATAGGGAACAATAAAAGTGCAAATACTGCTAATTATTTGAGGAATTTCGTTGAAAAAATCTGACGCAAATTTATGATTTGTAAGTATAAACCTCATATCGATTTTTATGCTACAATTTTTTTTCGTTATATATTCTCTTTACATATATACGGATAGGCAGTGATTGTTTTTAATTTGTTATTTAAATCATTTTAAACCTACATATTTTGTAGGGGAGACAATTACAAATTTCATATTCTGAATGATGTTCCATATCCAATGAACAAATAATTTATCCGTAAATTAAATTTTAACAACCTTCCCACAATTTGTCAACATTTTGAAACTGGAGCAAACCATTTATTATTCCACAATCATTCTCTTTTATCATCCCATAATAATAGAAATGTAAGCTCTCAGTGTATTATTCTGGAAAGCAAATGATTATTAAAGATATGTAGGTTGACAATTACTACATGCGTAAGGTGGATTTAATGAATTAATAACATTATCAAATGGAAAATGCTTATTCTCAATCGTTAAGGATAATTATAGTCATACGTTATTATGACAAATGATTTTATATTATTCGACATACAATTTATTACACATAGAGAGACTGTTTCAATCATT
>JAPMOR010109637.1:82393-112901 GCA_026543865.1 Argiope aurantia
TAGGCATTATACTTTCAATTATAAAGTTTCAATAATAAGATAAGGAATTATATGGAAATACTTTGACTTCTGTAAAGTGAGATAAGGAAAAAAAATACAAAATAAAATTTTTGTATGGAGCTCATTGAGAAAAATGTTGATGAGTAAAAAGATTTTTTTACATTCATCTATGTCCTCACAAAGTTTCATGCTTCTGCCTGAAAAATTTGCAGATATATTTATTTTTAAATTCAGAGGGTTTAATTACAGATTTAGATGAAAACATTTATTTCCAAATGCAATTTATTCAGAACAGAAAAAATTATACTTCATATACATATATTTGCCAATTAGTAAATCATCGAATCATCAAGATTTCAGGGAAATTTGCTAATTATGCATAATTTTGTTCACTTTAATTCTTGGAACTTAAAAGAATGAGAAGGAAAATAAATTTAACTTTTAAGATACTACAGAGAAGTACTGGAATGCCGAGTGAGAAGATAAAATTATTTGCTTGCACTTGTGTACTTTCTAAACAAATGACGTATCTCATTAACAAAACACATTTGGATATATTGACTATTTCTGTTTTTTGTAGCGGTAAGTAAAGATTAGAATGCAAACAACGCTTTCTGAATTCATAGCCTCTTTCAAGGAAGTATGTTTATAGAATGTTTTTGTGATTGTTAACTGCAGGATTCTTGCCTTACCATAGAGGAACAGGAAGAATGAGGCGTCATACATATATTGCAGGAACTGACATTTTAACTTAAATTAATTCCACGTTAATTGGCAAATGGTCAGTCTAGAACTCAACAATCCAAAGATGGCAATCTAGAGAAAATTGCAACTTAATATCTGGAAATCATACAGATTTCATCGAAACCATGAACTAATGCAACAATTAATGGGCAACTAACTATACGATCAATGCCTAGAATTTAGCAATAATCTTTTAACTGTGGGCAAAATCAAAAAATATTTCCTGAGAAATGCAATTTGGAATGCTATTTTAATTTCATAAATTAGTGGTTCTAAAAATGTGTGATGTGGCCTTTTCAGAAGTTGTTTTGTTCTATTTTACATAAACCCTGATGAATAGTGATCAATATATCCAGTTGTTTTGAATTTGATTGGCATCATGCCTGAAAACTAGGGAATGAATTATTATATTTGAAAATACACACACTCAATATTTGTTGATAAATTCAAAAGCCTGCTTTTAAGTCCAAGTTATTAATTTTTTTTGCATATACCTAAATAATGGAAATTTTTATAGTTGCCAAATGTGTTCAATTTGAACAAGTGTTTTTACACATCAATTAATGTATTTTCTCTTCATTTTTTTTTAAAAAGTTGATGTAAGTAAATAAATGTAGATATATTTCTTGATTCTGAATTTAAATAACCTTTCTTGATACATATATTATCCTTGAAAACTGCAACGAAGCCCCCGTTCAAACACTGGTCAGTGGTGTGGATAAAGGGTATAAATCAATAAATTTGGATAAAGGGTATAAATCAATCTTTTTTATATCTCAATAATTTTTCCAGATGGAAGCATGAAATCTTGTACCCTTTTAGTTAAATGCAAGGGGTGTGGGTTATTCACCAACCTTTTCGTTACTATAAAGATATAACAATGTGAATTTTGTATTTTTCTATAAACCTATTACAGAACCCGAAATATTTGGATATATATAGGTATCTTATTTGTAGAAACTTTTGAAGTATATATCTAATTGCAATTGATAAAAAAATACTCACTTTTTACACTTTTTCTTTGTCACCTTCTCTCTCTCTCTCTGTATATATATATATATATATATATATATATACATAAACAAAACATTCAAAACAATTTTATAAATATATATATTGTTAATAACATCAAATAAGATATTAGGTCTCGTAAACACTCAGACTTATTATTAAAATAGAAAATTATGCCTTATTATTACAAACTTATTACTAATGAGCTTAAAGGTAAAACAATTTATTACAACTATATTTTTTATTATACTTTTTTACACCTTAATATGTGTTTTATCATATTTTCAATACCTTGTCTTTATTTTATTATGCCAATGTTCTCTATATTATATATGCTAAATAAAACAAAGAATATTTAACTCTTCTAGAACATAAGTTAATAATATTAAGGTCACAGATAACTTAAATATATCCCATTGACACAACATAATAGAAACTTTTCAACTCAGAGATTTGGAACTAAATTCTTCTAATACTTTCTCCTCTCTGGAATATTTTTACACATTTCTTTGACAATATAACTTTCAATCGGCATGAAAAGTTTGGATTAATAGGATTTTCTGAGGAAGAAAGCGAAATAAATTCGTTTCCTAGAAAAATGTAATCCTTTTTCCACTTATACAAAATGTTTCCAGAAGGAACTTCTTTATCTCATTTAGAACACATATTTCGTGTAACCCAGCAGAAATAATGTTTTGCAGGATTGTACATATAAAAACCTGAGACGATTTTAGTCTTGTAAGATTATTTTAAGCTTCTCGAGCGAGAAATATTTAATTTTCTTGTCTCCATTTTAATTTCCAAATGTACTTTTTCTTTCTCCTTCATTTTTCCCCGCCGGAAGTAACGTCTTTCCGAGTAATATTTCTGTGAGAGAAATGTCATTACAGAAATACGATGGAGAAAAGAAAAAAGGAAAATTCTATTCTTTTTTTTCTTCTTCTGTTTTAAATTACAAGAATAGAAAAAAATGCATGTATAGATGTATTAAGCACTGTTCTCACAAGAATCTTCACCTCTTCTTTTCTCTTGATTTAGTTCACACTAAATAATAAGGAAACGATTAAAGCCACGTGTTCTGTTTCGAAAAATTCAGAACGAAGCATTTTATGACTTTTTCAGGTTTTTTGAGAATTTTCTTTCTTCCCCACTTCATCCTTCTCTCTTATTTTTTATCCTTATTCTAATTACTTTTTCTCGTTCATGTCTTCTCTGATCGACAATTTTGAATATGCCTTAGGCTTGATTTTGCTTTCATAAACATAACACACGTAGTCTCAAATGAATAACCCTTGTTTTTTTTCCCCGCAGACAGTCATTTTTTCTATATAGTTCAGCTTAGAAAATCTAATATTTTGTTATAAATATCTGCAAAAAGTAAAAGGATTTTTAAACATTTTAGGTGACTTTGGAGTTGAGTTATCTTATCCTCTTTTTTTACAAACACAAATGCAATATCCCTGTAAATGCATTTATCGAGGGATATATCGTTACATTAATATTCGAAGAATAAAAAATCATTTTCGTAAAAAAATATGCAGATCGATTTAAATATCCTAATAAGAAACAAACTCAGAAAGATTTGAACATTGAAATTAATGTAAAAGAAATTACAATCAATATTTCGTAGTGGCAAATATTGTTTCGAAATCGATTTCGTAGAAGACAATAGCGCATTCTTCTGTGTTTTCAATTTTCAAATGGTTGACAAGAATGACTTGCCATTTTTTGGGCAGTATTGGTACAAATGTTTCTTCCTTCTCAGATGGCAATCAATATAATAATCTAATAGTTTAAGAAACAGAAGGACAAAAGACCTTCATTATCTGCAAGGCAATTAGAAACTTCACAAATTAGCTATGAAAGGAGTATGTAGCTTTTATGCTTTTTTTTGACATGGTGGATAACTTTACTATCTTGTAAAAAGGGAAAAAATTCTACTGTTATGCACTTGTCTAAAATACATTTTTATCAAGAACTCTTGTGTAAAACAGTAGAAAATATAATAATAAATTTTAATTATAAACTTAGTGAGTGTCAGTAATTATTGAAGATACATAGCAACTACACAATGCTAATTAGAGTTTCAGAAAGTAATTTGAAATTAATAAGAAAATTTTCAAAAGGATTTACCAATCTAAATTCAAATGCAAAACTTTAATTTAATAAATTACAAAGCACAAAAATTTTTTAATGAATACTCAAAAAAATGTGTCATTTAAAGTACTCAATAATGTATTAAGATTGATATATTTCGACTCTAAACTAACTTATCCTAACAAGTAAAACTTGTATTCATGTTCAAATCAAGCATCTTACAATCCATCATTCTAATATGTTCGACTTCCTTTTAGTAGGCAAATTTTGAATTTGATGGTTCTCAATGCTACGTTATTTTGATTAATTTCATATTTTTTTCAACTTTAATATTCCTTCTTTCAAATATTTCCTGAGCTATCTATCATTTTAGTAGCAAAACGTTTTCCCAACTTCATTTTTCCTTTTCTGCTTCTCCTTTCATTACTAAGCGAAATATCCTAAATTCAGATACGATGCATGGAAGAGCGATGAATAAAAATTGTATTAGCATGATAATTCAAAGTAAATTACTAATAGCACAATCGCATCATACTTTTTATCTAATTTTCAAAACCTAGTATTCATTTTTCTCGAATGTGTATTGGCTTTAAAAAATTGAATTGCAAATTTTAAAATTAAATGCACTTACGTTAATTTTGCATGTTATCTAGTCATTTTTATATTAATTAAAAAATCCCAATTCGTTTAGATTCAAAAAAGTGTAGTTTCAAGATGCAAGCTGAAATGTTTATTGAGCGATATTATTTTTGTAAGTAATATAATGAGCAGACAGATAGATAGATATAGATATAGTTGTTGCTTATAGATAATAAGTAACACAATTATAGTTATTAAGGATAATAATTAATATTATAATTACCTAACCATTTTGATTTTCATTAAAATAATTACGCTAACAGACCATTCGAAACAAAATATAGTTCCAGCTGTTAGAAGTAAAATTTCTTTTTAATATGTGTAATATTTAAATTTATCTAATGATCTTTATTGCAATTAAAAAGTATGCTGGCAAATTAGCTAGAACCACGCATTAGATCAAACTATAAGAAGAATAATTTCTTCCTTTTATCAATAGTCTAAAATAATCTGATTATAACTTAAAATCAGATCGTTGTTTTGGAGAGAAGAAGCATAATGTGTTGGTATTTCTTAATTTGGACATTCTTTTTATCAGTAAATTTTAAAATATTTCAAAGGAGAAAGAAATACAATGTCTAGATGTCCTGTGTACTCACTTATTCTGCTCTGACATTAGTTCTGAAAACTGCATGTTCATTCTTAAAACAGATATTTCCAAACTGTAATTCTTAGCATTTTTATGGAAATAATCCATAAATCACGTAAAAAAATAAAGAAAAAATAAAAATAATGCAAATAATTCAATAAATTTAGATTTTTAAATAAGAAATTAATTCTGCAGTAATGCATTCTTGCATTATATGATTAATTGCAAGTTGGATGAATTTCAAGTTACACGGAGACCGGTAATTTAGCGAAAGACAGAAACTGATGTTTTACTGATAAATTATTTCAAGACTTTGGCAAACGCTACAACTTATTTTAATTATTTATTATTTTGCTTTAATTAAATTTTTATAAAAGCATTTATATATGAAGTGGAACATATTTGATGACTGAAAAATTGATTTCATCATATATTATAATTACAGGGTGTAAGTCTGAGTAGAGTAACATAAATGACAATTTTAGGCTAACATTGATTAATATTAAATTATTTTTTTGTATTTCAGTTCTTGCTGATTAATGATTTCGATTAAAAAAGTGCTGCCAATTTAATTTTAATAGCAAGAATTTTAATAGATAAATGACTGATTGTAGTGAATAAAAATGGCATGCTTCAGTTTGAGATATAAAAATTCTAAATAAATTTTACAAATCAAGTAGCATTCGAAATTTTTCATGCTTTACCAATAGAAAATAACGGTTGGAAAAATAAATTGGATATTATATATACAAAAAATCGGTATATTTAACAAACATAAAGAATTCAGAAATATTTTGAAAATTTAATGATTTTTAGTCTAGATTCCAAAAATCCGATTGCAAACCAAAACCATGCTCTTATGCAATGGAGCAAAGAAAAACTCTTATTACCAAAGAATTAAATTAACTAAGATCCACTTAATTTATTCAAAAATAAATTTTGATAATTTTCATTGCAGAAATATCTATAAAAACTCTTTAGATATTCAAAAGCACGTTTTTTGATTTGAATATTGTATTAATAAGAATAAAATATTAAGGATTTAAAATATTAATGGTAACTAGTTAATTAAATCAAGACCAAAAATTAATGCTTGCAAAATATCACATAAGAATTTCCCGAATGAATGAAGTACACGAATCTACCGTTGCCATTGTTCTGAACCTTTATTTCGCATCACTGTGTAGGTCAGAACTTTTCTTCTACTCTTCGTTTAAACATTAAATAATAAATAAAAGAATAAAAAATCTTTCTTTCAAAAAGGATTAAAGAAACTAAATTGTAATTCATTTAAAAGAAAAAAGCAGCAAGCGTATCAAAGGTTCGGTGCCACATAATTACCGAACCCAACAGTCAATGAAGAACAGCTTTCTCTAAAAACCGTACTAAATTACCCGCGGGGGCAAATGGAAAACCTATCGATTCCGCCAACACAATTATAGGGTAATCATATACAAAGTGCTAATTGTGTTGAAACTAGGGGGAATTTAATCGCGAATGCAGATTAATTACAATGCCTTGAAACGTTCTTGATAAAGCTATTCATTTTACCACCACGCTGACAGTAATTATAGACGACGTACAGTCCAAGTCACGGGGATCCCTTTGGCTTCCAAGTTCGTCATGCAGACTTTCTGTGTTGTGGATATACGACAGGGGACGATATATGTTATTAATTCCCAGATGTTATAATTAACCTTATGTGAAACCTCTCGTTGTTCCCCAATGATCTTCATAAGTGGCAATAACCAAATTCTACTGCACAATCGAATTTCAAATCATCCGAAATGCTCTTGAAATGGAACGTTTTCGTTTGTGCAATTGCTCAAATGAACTCAGTGTAATGCAGTAAAGAGGTCCTTTTACACTTTTATTTTACTGAAAAATAAAGCAGAGAAAATCATGAAATACAATGGTTTGTAACTAGAATTAAGTAAAATTCTATTATTCCTTAATGGTTTTCTTTAGTTGAAATGTTGCTAGAAAATATGATAATTGTGTTAGTAGATTGTTAAAATATAGTTTAAATTTATATGTTTATATTTATTGGAAAATAGATTGTTTGCCAATGGAATAAAAAAACCCTCCGCGTTTTTGCGCATGCATTGAGATGATTCAATGCGACAAAATAGGACTGAGATGAAAGGTGAAAGCAGGAGATGTTTACATTTAAGAATAAAGTAGATTGCAGAAATGCTCACATTCTCACCCTCACGCGTCTCACCTCTTTGTGAGATAGAATCGTCGAAAATTGGTAGTCTCAGGATACTGAAACGAACAGTAGATTGGATGCTATTTATATGTTCATATTTATTGGACTCCTTATTTACCATTAATGTGCCTTTGAAACCCTTAAAGTCCTAAATAAATATTTTCAGAGATTAATAAATAATCACTCATGCACTATAGGGATGGGCAAACTTTTTCGATCGCTGGCCAAAAATCGAAAAAAAAAAAGTTTGGTGAGCCAGATAAATCTTTCTAAAATTTTAAAACAATATAAAAGTATTACAGTTTAAATATATGTTAATGAGATGAATGTAATTGCGATTTCATTTTTAAAAGTTACTTATATTGAGGTTCGATGCACTGATTCTAAGGAACGAGGCTAAATACTCATCTGTCAGTCTACTTCTGAAATAATTCTTTCTAAGCTATATAAGAATAATTCTTTCTCACTGCTTCACAATTTACGTTGAAAGGCATGGCAAAAGATCTAATTTTGTTTGAATGGCACTGAAATCTTGAAATTTGCGTTCGAACTCAAAATGCAATTATTTCAAGCCATCTTCATAATTCTTAAGCTTCTCTTCATTTACTGAGTGTATTGAATTTAACCTCGGGAAGTGAGACAAATAGTTCTTAGCTATCTGCTCAGCAAACAGATTAAGTTTTAGTTTAAAAGCTTTGAGATGGGCTCAGATATCTTCGAAAAATTGATTTTTCTCTTGCATCTTCACACTCAAGTTGCTCATATGACAAAGTAAATCTATGAAAAATGCAAAGTCCGAAAGCCATTCTGTATCTTCTAACATTTCGCACTCCGTGGAATACTGTTTCTCATGGAAGAACGACACAATGTCGTCGTTCAGCTGCCAAGGTTCAAAACAAGGTTCTGCCTCGAAAACACATACTGCACTAAGCCATCTTACTTTCTTGTAATACAGTACATTAGAATATTAAGATTGCAAGCACTGAAGAAAATCTCGAAATTTCCTGTGAGTAAGTCCACGAGATTGAATAATATTTACAAGCTTCATGACTGAATCAAGCACGGGTTTCATATTCAGTGTAGATTTACATAGAGAATCTTGATGTATAATACAATATAGAAAAACAACATTGTTCCCGTGAAAGTTTTCATTAAAGAGTCCAAGAAATCCAGATTTTTTCCCTGTCATATTTGGTACTCCATAGGTCGTAATATTACATATATTTGTTATAGACACTTTCAAAGTTAAAAGCCCTTCCTAAAATTCACGAAAAATATGACATCCCTTTGTAGTTCCGTTTTAAGAACGCATGCTCTCCAGTTCCTCTGTAATTTCAAAGTTCTCATCAACACCTTTTATAAATAATAATAATTGAGCAGTATCATTTATATCAGTGCTTTCATCCATAGCTATGGAGCAAAATTTAAACTGTCCAATCTTTGACTCTAATTGTGATGTCAAATTTTTATCGATGACTTTGATTATAGAAGTCACCGTTTTTCGAGATAAGCTTACAGTCTCAGAATTATTTTTCTTGTCTGGACATAGAACATCACAAACTTGGAGCATTCATTGTTTAACACACTCCTCATCACTGAGAGCTTTATTATTTTTAGCAATATTATTTGCTGCAATGTAACTCGCATGTGTAGCTGCTTCTTGGATATTGCTGCTTCCCTTATTGAAAATTTTTTGTCGGCCTGATAAATTTTTACAAAGACTTTCTTCATTTTGTTTTCTTTCATATTCAGGCATTGCTTCGTAATATAAATTCTTACGCTAAGATGTAAACTGATGGGAAATGTTATATTCTTTGAAGACTGCTACAGCTTCATTGCAGATGAGACACACTGGTTTATCTTCTACAACTGTAAAAAATATTTCGAGGTCCATACATAATTAAAAGCACGGCACTCTGAATCAACTTTACATTTTTAGTAGCCATTTTGGTGTTGAAATATTTTATGAATAGCCCAAACAAGCACTAGCTACGCTATACTTTTAATAATTTCATCACTATTCACAATGATGCTGTATGTCCGCAATCTTTCCATACGCAATCAATAATATTAGAACTCGGGCCAAAAGAAAAAGCCGCTTGTTGGAGCTTAAAATGCGCATATTTGAGGTTTAATTCACCTATACTGGATTCCCATATGTCTGATCCCCGAGAAAGAGATAACGCTTGTTGGCACCAATCTACAGCTATAACTAACAAAGAACTTCCTCTTTTAACACTTTACCAATAGAAAGATGTCTATGCTTGCTATTTCCGTCGATTTATGTTTTGTATAACAAAAGTAGAGAAAGTAAAAACACCATCAGTCCTTTAAAAAATGAATTTAAAAAAACAATATTTAATCAAAGTTGAAAAAGAGATCAATATACAATATATAAATATATATTTCTTTTAATTTGCCTCGGACCGGCAAAATTAAAATTATATCCCCGGGCAGGTTGGGCCGTAATTTGCCCATCCCTGCACTAATGCATTAATGTAGCAGTTCATAAGATTTATTTAATATAATTTTTAAAATCGTTTTACTCCTAAATTTTTTCATATTTCTGCAACTTTATTGGGTTTTTTCATTGAATCGATGAAGGAAAAGAGATTATTTAAATAATATAATATGTATTTTATACATAGTTACATTATATGTCCATAATTGCCATTTTAAGAAGGCATTTTCCTTATTTCCAAAAAAGGCTCACATTAAATATCTATGTATTGAAATTTTTCTAATATTAGTCATTATGGCGAAAAATTCATTTCAAAATGTAATTTCAATTATTTTTTTATTTAAAAACTTGTTTCCAATGAAAAAAAATTGCAAGGACCTTTTGCCAGATTTTTATGATATTGTGGTATAGAAAATCGGTGAGAACTGGAGTATACCCATGGTTAACTTTTCATTTATTAAACAATTCAAATCTTTCATAATATTCCATTTTTTATACTTTTTGGAGATTTTAATATCCCAGCATTTCTTTTTCTTGATATATTCCAACTAATAATATTATTACAAAATATCTGCTCTCTTAAAATTTACAATATGCAGTTTATAGAATCAGTATTGATGCTATATTCACTGAAAAGATACAAGTATAAAACGTTTCCCGTTATTAACATTTCATTTTCATTACAAATTAAATTGGTTTTTAAAATTGTAACATTTATGAACAATTAAATAGTGAAAAAGGAATGAAATGAGATTTCTCTGAATTCAAATAGTTATTTCCAAAATTAAAATATATATAAATCATAGAAACTTTTAAATTTTAAAGCAACTATTAAATTCTTGAAAATTCTTTTCTTTTTTTAAAAATTCTTTCTTTTTTCCTTTATTTCAAATTCGTATCTAAATTCTAAATATATTTTAAATGGTTTCGTGAATGGTGATACCAAACGTTCTTCGTTATTTTAGATATAAATAACTATTCAAGTATATAGTTAAGAAAGTATTTTTCAATAAAGTGCCTAAAAATTGTGTATTCAGCGCAATATAGAATTGTTTATGAAAGAAAAATCGTTGATTTCTAAAATTTAACAATAATTTTAATATGCTATCGAATAAAATATTGCATTTTATCTTTATTTATTCAAATATCCATACATTTGATACATAATATATACCTTGTCTTTAATATAAATTTTTATTTCATTTTTAAATCAGTAGAAAATATTTAAGCTTCACGGAAGTAATATCTTTATTTTTCAATTCACTGTATTTGATTCTCGATCCAAAAAAATGACTCAAATCAAACACTGTTTCTTTTTATTAAAATATGGACAGGGAAAAAAATTTCTACGAGAAATAAAAAAAAAACTAATTTTCAGGAGTGTGTATGTGTTTTAATTTTTTTACTTTGAAAATACTCTTTACAGCACTGAAGTGAAATCAAAACAATTTTCCTGCAAACATTTTGCTTATACATTTTAAAATACATTTAATGCAAGCTTATTATAATGCCGAATCGTTATTCTTTTTATCTTTTTATTTCTGAATCATATAAAAATTGTGTGGGATTTCCCATTTTGCCTCAAGTTTTCAATTTTCTATAACTTAAACATTTAAAAATGATTGATAATATATCTCTTTTTGAAGGTGCATATTGAATATTTATAATGTCATACGCTATAAGGAAAAAATTAAATATGAATTAGATAACTTTTAGATATAACTTTTGATAGATTGCTAGCCTTCCCCGTAATTTTCAATAAATGGATTGCGAGTGAAATAAGGTAAATAGGAATTATATTAGATAAATAAGATACTTCTCTCTAGGATTTCGAGAGTTCAATTCATTTTAGTTTTCTGTCTGCAAAATAATTAATAGAGTGAAGTAAAAATAGCATAAACTGAAATATTGTGCTAAAAATATAATATCATTATTTTCCTATAAATACATTTAATGCAAGCTAATAATATGCGTCATTTAGAAAATAATATTACTTTGAAAATATTATCTTTTTTTCTGATTATAATTAATTGCGTAGACTGTAATAAATTTTCTTCATCTCATGACATTTTTTTTTTATGTTTGTGATATTGACTCAGTAGGAAATGGAAAAGAACCGACGATTTTGCTCAATCAGATAATTATTTTTTCCAGTTTTAACCTCATAAAAAAGGATCTCATTTATTTTGAAATTTCATATGTTTTAAATGTCATTATTCCAGGCATTTCGTTTTAAAAATAAAAATAAAAGCGAACTAAATGATAAAAAAAAATATTCTGCAGATTAATCTGTAATTTTTTCCTATATTTTCTCTAAAAATTTTCATTTATATCTAGGCACTCATATATGAAATTATTTTCATTGTGTCTTCATGAAGTTTTACATCTTAATGGGAGAGATTATTACACTATGGTTTACTAGCCCTTATTGCGATATGGACTGTCATCTTTTAAAAAACAATTTGATTTCCTCAAAATATATTCACTATTAATTAGAAGATATCTGTTAATTGTTTTATATTCAAATTCCGTTTCTAAGTGCATTTATGAAATTCTTTGTGTTCTTCAAAAACTGAAATGTTTGAAGAAAAATATTTCTTTATTTACAAATTCCAAGAATTCTTTGATGATTTCTACTACATCTCATTTCGCATACCATAATTTTATATACAAATTGAAATTATGTTTGTAAGTTAAAACCTAGCCAAAATCCCTCGAGTTCTAAACTACCATACTACACACACACACACACACACATACACACACACACACACACATATATATATAAATATATATATATATATATATATATATATATATATATATATATATATATAGTATACAAAAGTAGGTCATCAATATATCTCCACCCGTTTATTAAATTATATTTAATTACTTTTTTCTCATATTATGTAGAAAAATATTAGCTAAAGCACTTGAGAAAGCTGTTCCCATTGGAATGCCCTTAACTTGTTTACAAAAATTAATACCTCTAGTAACCATTAATTCTAGTAACAAAGAAGTTCTGGATTTTCTTAAAAATAAAAACATTAATAAACTTAATACTTTTGATTTCGAAAATTTATACACTAATCTACCTCATGAAAAATTAATAAAAGTCTGCATTTTTTATCTATGACGAATATTTAAATGAAAATATCATTCCTAAAAATAACTGGCTTGAGTTATGTAATTTTAATATTACTGAAAATTACGTTTTTAATGGTATTAAGTTTTATAAACAAGTTAAGGGCATTCCAATGGTAACAGCTTTCTCAAGTGCTTTACCTAATATTTTTCTACATTACTATGAGAAAAAAGTAATTAAATATAATTTAATAAACGGGTGGAGATATATTGATGACCTACTTTTGATTAACTTCGACAATACTAATATTGTTACTAATTGCTATCCAAAAGATTTAATTCTAACAGAAACGAATAAAAATCAACTTGAGGCTACCTTTCTGGATTTAAAAATCTAAATTGCTAATGATAAAACAATAGCTGGTATATACGATAAAAGGGATGAATTCAACTCTAAAATAACAAAACTATGTAACTACCATTCCAATCTAAACTCTAAAATTTTCAAAAATCTAATTTTCTCACAAGTTAACAGGAACAAAAGGTTTTGCAATAATAAAAATTCCTATATTGAACCTCATCAAACAACCTCATTAATAATTTATTTAAAAATGAATTTCTTAAAAATTACTGTAATGTCAATTTTTTAATTAAACAAGGTATGGTTTGGGATTAATCCTTTGGCTTAAATAAAAAATAGAACTTTCCTTGCATATTATATCACTCAATGGTGGCGCTGGGAGCTTACAATTTTTATCTAAATTACCGTTAGCTTTGTGTTTTTAATAAGCGGGAATCACAATCGATAGTTTAAAATTTTCCTTGTCTGTTGATGGTATGTTCTTGCCTTTTTGTTTTTTCTTTAGTGTTATTTTATGGTATTTTGATTTTTATTTTTATTGTATTTTTACTTATTAGTGGTTTTTCTTCTAATTTGTCGTTTTGTGTTTTCCTTTCTGTTAAAATGGTATATCTCTTGGGCCTAATTTCAGAGGATTTTCGGGTCACGAAGGAATCATTATTAGACTTAATTGTCTGATTTTCCTTAACAGAAAAAATCCCTTTTTTTGAATCCCTGCCTGAGGGTGACCCTTGAAAAAGTCTTCAGGCCGGATTCTTTTATTTCATATTTTTTTATTTGGTTTATTTGTTTTTCCTATTAACTTGATTTTTATACTTTTGTATCATTTCATCTGTGTTTTAGAAGTAGCTGCATTTGCGCTCTCTAAATACTATGAAGTTTTTACCAAAACGATTTCCGAAACTGTTTTGTTTTCGTTTTCAAACTTTTTATTACTTTAGATTGGTTAATATATATATATATATAATATGATTTTAACTATCGTGGTTTTATTCAGGTTAAAATACTATTACAAAATCAAGAGAGGGTAACACATGGAATTATTCATCCTGAAGTTATAAAAAAATGAGTGAAACTGTGCGTGAAAAAGAGAAGAAAATTTGAAATAAAAAATAATGTAAAAATGTTTAACATTAAATTTATAGAATTTTTCCGACCTTGGTTACAATTCTAAAGTTATTTTTTAAAAGCAAAAAGAA
The DNA here is from genome assembly GCA_026543865.1 of Argiope aurantia. NCBI lineage: Eukaryota > Metazoa > Arthropoda > Arachnida > Araneae > Araneidae > Argiope > Argiope aurantia. Next base: position 96,794 of record JAPMOR010109637.1, read on the forward strand.
ATCCATAAATGTTTTGTAAAGTTAAAAAAAGTTTTTTCTAAAAAAGACGAGTTCTATTTAAAGCTATATATAAGCAAGAAGTAAAGATAGATTATTGATTGGAGAGGAATATAGATTGTAAGTTGCTCATAAGTTTGCAGTTGCCAACAATTAAATTCAACCTTTCAAATCTAATGAAAAAACAGCAAATACTATTAGAATACTTAAATCAATTTATTACAAAACTCTCTGCAAAAATATACAATATAACATCAGGAAGACAAGTTTCCAAATGCAAGAGTTTCATCTCTGCAAATTAATTGCAAAGAAAAATAAATAAAGATAAGAATATTCGAACCTCTAGTCTGAAACATGCTGTGAAAATAATTAAAGATTAAAACACCTTTCTTTATTTTATTTTTAAAGTAAACCTTTAATAATGTAACTTTAATAATGCTCAGACAAAAATGTCCTTAATACCATCATTCGGGCTAAAATATAAACCAGCAACTAAAACATTGAAAAATAAAAAACATATTTAAAAGCATCTTTAAAATTTTTTATTAAGATTGAAGAAAACAATTGTACAGGAATAAGATTTACATCACTCGGTAGCTATTTTTTAATTATAAATTTCATGAAAATTGGCTTATCTCAATAATAGGTTTAAAATTAACGTGTAAAGCATTAAAATTTGAATGCTTCAGATTAATCAAAATTTTGAAAAATCCTTTCTTTCATTTAATATAGCTATGGGAAATAATTATAGATTCGAATGCCTCCACTGAAGAGCGTTTGGAGTGATTTTATTTTATCATGTAATTTATATTATTATTTTATATTTTATTTTATTTTATATTTTATATTTTATTTGTAGATAGTATGCCAGAATATTATAGTGTAAATAGTCACTTTGTTTTTAAACAGCATTATTTAAAAGTTCTGCTTTTCCATGCTAATTAAGGGAATTGAAACGTATAGATACAAGCATTTCATTTCTATTTGAGCCGCTGAATGTTTAGAAACATCAATATGTTAAGTTGTCGAATCTTGAAAATATACAACTATAAAATTTCCAGTTCCCGATTCTAAACGAGAATCGAATAAGCAGATATTAGATTTTTTTTTCATTTTCAAGTGCGCCCTGTATATGTGAGTCTCTGAATGGAATAATCTCATTCCCGCTAGCAACAACATAAATAAACACGTGTATTTTGAATAACATATCCAAAAATTACGATTAACGAAGATAAGGTCTTTCTTTCTATAGAATAAACGGAATTTTATTTGCTTATTTTAGTTCAATTAGCATCGCCAAATGAGCCTGGCTTCAAATTTTTCTGCTGCCATCTCGCCAATTCAAGGACACTGACAATTTTTATAAAAGAAAGGGGCATAAACAGTTAAGTGTCCCAAAGGATGCAGTGAATAGAAGATGCAAATATTTCGTACGTTGTCTGAAGAAATATATGAATCCCGTTAGTCATGAATTGAATAAGCAACCTCCAACTCATGACGTTAAATCATTAATTATGCATAAAATCATGTAGCTTGATTTTATCTTAGTAAAGGAAGTTCCGTAACTATTACACAACTTAATACCTTTGTTTAAAATATGATTATTAATATAGATGTATATAGTGGAATGATAGAAAATATTTAGAATATTTGTATCTATATAAAAGGGAAAAAATGCCCCTATTCATCTATATAATGTCTTTATGGTTTTACTTTTTGTAATATAGTAAATTTAAACCCAATGATTATTTGTTTTTGTTTTTATATATATTTGTGTCCTTTTACGAACAGTATTTTTTGCATTAACATCATAATTTATTTTCCTTTCCTTTTTTTTTCTATTGCAATTGGCATTCCAAACTACGACAACGCTGTCTATGCATGTTGTATTGATGTACGAAAGGGTATTATTAAGAGCAGCGCATAATTATGAATCTTATAACAAAAAACAGCAATAAATGACAATATGAAACTGGAATGAAAGCATTGCCAATTTATTGCATTTCGACATAACTGCCATTCATGTTGAGGTATTTAGGGCTGGATCTATTGGAAAATCCCAGGTCACAGAAACGGTTTGGGCGACGAATAGAACGGGTGACGCATTAACGTTGAAAGTCCAAGGCCATTTTCAAAATTCTAACCGCTGAAGTACCTATTCATGGGTATAAATAGATGGAAACTTGATTGTTCCATATCCGGGCTGTTTTCCTATAAGCTCCGGAAACAGTTCCGCCCTCGTTCATGCAAAATTACTAGAATTCGATGGGGAAGTTTTGAAGCACCCACTATACAAAAATAGTAGGGACACTCCCGCCCTCCCCCTGCAACCTATCAACTGAGATGACTTAGACAGCATGTTAGGAAGACTACTGCATTCCTACCATCAAGGATACACCCAACCAGCTTTTCAGGTTCGTAAACCCTAGGGGGAAGAAGTTCTGTCTTGTAAAAAAACCAGGGGGGAAACTTTGTCGAGACACTTGTAACCCCGTAGTCATCGTGCCCTGAGCATTAATCCGAATGTGAAGACCAAAAGAAAAATATCTCAAATTTCCAACGATAGGACAAATGAATAGCAAACATGAAGAGAAAATAAGCCTATTGGTAATACCTTAATTACCATTTATTTTGCAGTTAATTGCATATTTTTATGTTCAAAATGACATGTGTTACTTATGTGTGTTTATGTGAGTGTTCCTTATTAATGCCCTTGGCAGTAGAGTAGTAGAACATATAAACCTTGCAAATATTTCTTACACGCCTACTTTGACAATCAGCTGGTTCAATGAGACTAATGGTCACTAAAACTTTTTATTAAATATTTTTTGTAGCAAGATACTTTTTAACTTTAAATTTTGATAGATATATAATTTATACTTAGACGCCTTACGCCTTTCTGTTCATTTTACTATCATTTCTCTTATATCATTTCTCTTATTTAAGTTAATACATTGTTTGATTTCTGCATTGCAGAACTGTTGTTAAGAACCGGATACAAATTCGAATCGTAAAATAAAATGAAACAAATATCTGCAATATTGTCTTTTAACAACAACTTTGGTCTTCTTCCAGAATTCTCAAGTTTTATGCATTATTGTTTATGTGACGTTTAATATTCTCTCAAAATTCTCCCATTCCTGTTGAAAAATATGCTTAAAATAATTTTTTTTATTGATTAAATGTAAAAAAGTATTTATGCAGTAAAAACAAATCTGTATCACTTCAAAGTTAATTTATTGATTTTTATGGTTATATAAAAATTGTTTTTGGTTTTGTCTCGTTGTATTTTTGGAACATATCGTGGAAAAACGCCAAAATTGTGTTTAGTTTTTAATTAAAATTTCAAAAGATACTCCAAGGTGTGCACATTTCCACCTTCCAAAGTATACATGTATTAAGTGTAGCACATTTAGCTTAAACGGTCTGCTTTTAGAGCATCAACACACACTCGTACAAACACTTAATTTTTATTATAAGTATTGATAGATATTGATGCAGATATAGATATAGAAAAAGACTGAGATGATGATTAAAAGAAATATAGTGAAGATGTTATTAGTTAAAATAAAGATGGACACTGAATTATAGAGAACATGACCTTCTTTTGAATGCAACTTATATTATAAATTAATTGCAATTTACCTATAAATCAGCAATAATCTTTGAACTACATAATATTTAGAATAATGGAAAACCAGAGAGCAAATTAGTTTTGTAAACTAGAAACGTTTTGTCAGAACTATCATAAAAAATCTACTTTTCAAAGAATGAAAAGTTTTATCAGTTATTGCCTTTTCGCAATCATTTTATATGATTTATAAAGCAATAATTCATCACAATTCAATTTCATTTATCATAACACTGTTCCGAAATGCATTTAGTGCATGCGGATATAGAATTTAACAACTAGAATTCGATACATTAAACGTTTCACAGAGTAAGTATGGTAATCGATGTGCCTTAAACGGAGTCGAGGCGAAATTAAATCGCAGATAGTAAATAAATGGTTCAGTACAAAACTGTGATATACAAGTTAGAATTTAGATTGGAAACGAAGTTTTTAGAGATACAAAAATGAAATTATTGACATTTTTAGAAAATGTGCAGCTTTATTAATGAATTCAAAGAATTACTTATTGAATCATACTATTCTAAATAATATGGAAATAATTTGTTAGAAAGTATTACAATAAAATGTCTTTAGATTAATAATTTTCCATAACGTAAGTTTTTAGATATAAGCATATTCTGAGTACAAATGTCACCTTACTTTCTACCTTTTTTTTATAAAAGGCATAAAGCAGCTAGTACTGTAATCGCAAAAATCATTGATTTCGAAGTTTGTAATTACAATAATAGGATTGTAATTAATACAATACTCGAATAATTCTCCAAGTTTTACATATTGTTGTAATTGGAAGTATTTCTATCTGATTCTGGTAGCGATAGCTAAAAAAACCGATATACGTAGGTAGCAAAAAATGTGGTATGTGCTGAAAATTTTTATACAATTCTAGACGAAATCCACTTGGGGTTGATTACCAGTTTTTATTATTGTAAATTCCCTGCAATCTAAAATTGCAATAAATTAATCCAAAGAATTTAGCGCATTTTCAGTGCATATAGAATGTTCTTTGTATCAAAAGGAGTAGATCAGGTGTCAAATTGTGAACCAAATTACTCAGTGAGTGTAGATACTATTTAGAAATGCAAATTCTTTCTATTATACGTCGGAGTTGGTAACACTAGATATGTTCATATTGTGGCGCATAAGTCAGCTGCTGGAGAGGGTTTTTTTTTGTATTAGTTATAACATTTGAGATGATTATTACAAAAAGTGATCATCGGAATTGTGAAGCTCTCATTAAAATTTTAATTGATATAGTTCCAATGCTAATGAATTCGCATTTAGATATAATAAATTCTTTGATATAAGCAATAAAAATAAAAAAAATAAAAAATATTATTTATATAACGTATATTTATTTTAACAATCACAGTAGAACTGAGAAAAATAAATTTTTTAAAGTTTTACTTTTGTTTTTTATACTTTTTAGTTAAGTTATTTTACCCTTTGTTTATACTTTTTAATTAATTTATTTAACCGTTAAATTTGAAAGAATTTCAATATTATTTTATATTTGAAATGTAATGCAAATATAATAATATAAGCCAGTCTTTGTAATGTAATATAATAATAATAATAATAAGCCAGTCTACCTTAAAAAATTACAATGAAAGATACTGTTATTTGCGTTTGAAATAATGGTGCTTATTCTTCAAATTGGATTGAGATGAAGAATTGCCAGAAGAGTTTTCATAAAATATATTTTCTTACTAATTTATCTAAGAATTTTGATGACGTTAAGTATAAATTATTAACTTGCTTGTTGATTATCCTTTTAATTTAAAATATATTTTTAATTATTTTACAACTAATTTAACCTAATTATAACCGCCTAATTTAACAAAAAAATATTAAGAAACAATATTAAAAGTTATTTAGATTTTATTTTATTGTGATAACAGTTGTAAGAACTATACAAAATATTAATATTACATATTCTAAAATCTGAAGAAGAAGATTAAGGGGAGTGAGTACCCTATATATTTTGGAATAATCGATTTAAAAAAATTATTTATTTGAAATATCTATTTCAATACCTTTCCAACAAAGTCCCTTGCTTGTGCTCATTTTAGAAGTAAGTTAAAATTAATTTTAAATGAATGTAAAGAGACCTTTTAATGACATGTCACAACCATTTTGAAGGCTGAAAACGCAAACATTGGATTTTTAACCCAACGTAGCATCTGTAAGGCCTAAAGTTTTATTTATTATTTGACTTCAAGTGATGAATAGTTTAATCGTAACTGTGTTTGCATGCTTGAATATCCTGTTTATATTTTTCTCACGGTGTTTTGGGATGAGAGCCTTTGTAGCTAAAAATCTCTTAATACCCCTCATTCAAATTCAACCTCTCTGTGTTTTAAACTTGCAAATCGTGAAAAGATATAACTAAATTATTTATGAGCTCCAAAAACTATCCCTTCTTTTGACTCCAAATGTAAATCATTAGAGGTAAAGACATACTGTAATATAATGATAGTCTTAAAACAGTTAATTAAACTGAGTTGTCCTAGAAATTTTGTGCCTAGGAACATTGACCCGTGAACTTTTTGGCAAAACTGGTGATTTAAGATAGCTTTGCCGGATGCTGAATGAATTCCGAGTTAATAACACTCGATCTTGACAAAGAAACTGGCAAAAATTTGGCGACTTGGCATAAACTTTGGCAATAAAAAAGAAGTTCCCGAAAATATTGAAATTGTGGTGTTTTCGCCATTAGGGATCGAAATCCAGCATTTGTTTAGAACATTCTATACCTTATCAGAGACGCTTTAAACATTGAAAGTCGCATAGACGAAAATGTTCAGTGGTTGTTCGAAATCCTTCCTTGGGAGTTTTGATTTCTATTTCCTCTCTCTAAGCGTTTTGTGCTATTGCACTTGATTAGTAATGATTTCCTTCATGTAAATTGTTGATTTCAGAAAGAGACTTTTTGTGTATGTGTATGTATCAATGTTTTGTTATCTCTGTAAAAGATGTCGTCCTCCGCCAATAAGTCTTTTGGATTTTTCAAGATGCCCCTTTCAAGTGGATATTTTTCCTGTAACATTACTAAAACAAATTATCATATTCAAAATCACATTCCTTTTTTAGACCAAGGACTTTATTTTCAATTTACATATTATTTCAGAAATAATGCAGCTTTGAATCGTAAGTAAAAGCATTTTAATGTCTTTTAGAAATGTTTAAGACCTTCATAATTCTATTTTTTATATTTATGTGCTTATTATATTCTGTTCAAAAGTATAAAGTAGTCATATTATTAATCACTAATAATTAAAAACATTGTTGAACATGCCGAAATACTTTGGGAAATTGCAAACCCCTTGGTATGTTTTTGAAATTTTGTAAAGTTCATTTTTTTTTCCACACTCAAACCTATCATGTGAATGGATTGAATTTGGGTTTGGAACTTTGCAACATAAATTAATTATTTTTTATCTTTCACAATTTTTCCAATACAATAAAGTATATTATCTAAATTTATTTAAGTCATGTATTAGCATTTTACAATTAAATCCCCTAAAAGTTAGCTAGATTTTAAAGTTACATTAATTCTTTCATTCTTTAAAGGGTTTTAAAGCATATCGCCATCGGTTTTCTGTATTGTATGTATAATTAGACTATAATGTTATATTATCATTCCTCCGTTTCTTTTCTAGCCGTTTACTGAATGAAAATTATTTTCTTTCACATTCAAAGTATTAATTTTTTGATTAAGTAAAATCATCTTCTGAAAGATTCATTATAAAATTAAATCTAATATGTAAAATTTATATCACAAATAATAATAATTACTAATACCTATTGTAGCAGTGAGAGTATGGTGACATTAAAATATCCAGCTAGAATATAAACTCATCAATTTTCATTTGTATTTAAACAAAAGGGGCAACTTGTGTTTAGCTCCGTTACTAATGAAAGGAATTAAGTATGAATTATAGACTTCCTTTACCTATTGTTCAAAATCGTGATCATATATATTGTTAGTTCAAGAGATTAAATATGTATTATGCTGTAGCCTTGAGTTGCTCTAATTCTGACTTATTTAGATCAAAATAAGATGTGGTTATCTGATAACTTTAAAAGTATAATTCTTATATATATATATATATATATATATATATATATATATATATATATATACAAATTTATTTCGAGTATCTTGTAAAAGGCTCTAACTATTTGGATCAAATTTTACATTTAGATAAGTTTTCTTATTTAAGTTTATCTATATTTTCTTTCCTGAAAAAATATGCGATGTTACACACATTAAAAAACGTTTTTTTTTATAACTCATTATTAGAGCATTTTTCTATCTGCTCTCATATTGACAATGTCATAGAGGGCCATCTCGTAAATTTGTTTGGTACTTACACTGCTTCCATAGGATAATAACCTACTTATATTTCAAAATGTTGTGAAATGGAGCTATATAACATTATCCTAAAATGATTACTTTCGGCTCACATCCAATAGCAACAACGCAATTATTGTGTTAATTAATCAACTTGCAATAAATTGTAAAATGAATACTGCAATATAGCAGATTGTTTCGAATAACTTGTTAAACTAAGTGCATTTATGACTTATTTTAATTTAAATTACCAGTTTATATGTAGGTAAGATTGAAAAATATTCATATGCAATCAATATGTAACTCTTATCTAAATATTTTCACTGAAAGAATACGATTTTACAAAAAAGGAAAAAAATCCTGCAAAGCGAATGTACTGCTGCTTCTCTGTTAAGATATTAATTACTATTTATCTGTAAAGATCTTATATTAAAAAAAATTCCTATACTTTTTTGTTATAATTTTGAGCTATCGCATCAACTTGGCATGAATATTCTGTTCTTCTGTTCAGAATAGTAGGAACAGAAAAATATTTTAAAGTAATTCATAGAAAATATGAAGCAGATCTAAGATTCTAGTAATTAAACCGCATTTCATCCAAGCATGTTGCAATTTTTAAACCTCGATTTCAAATACACAAAAATGAACATAGAGGAAACTCTTATATGCATTTTTCAAGTAAACCGATGTTCCAAATGTTGATAAAAAGAAGGTACTGAAGGTATCATCTATCCATATTAAGACATTTCAGAAGGAAAAAAAATGATTTACCTACATAGCAAATATATCGAGTCATTTTCCAAATAAATAATTTTATAAGAAGAAAGAAAAATCTCATTGATCTAAAAACCAAAGAGAAAGCAATTCGACAAACAAAACCTGACAGAATCAAAAGCATTTTATGATAAGAGCTTGATATCAGTAGCTCTAAATAAGTAGAAACTATTAAACTCTTCCATCCACCTTCCAAAAAAGTATTTTCTTCTCATTACCAGGCGCATCATGAAGAAGAAAATTAATAGAGATCGTCTTTCTTTCTTCTGACGACGGTTGCATTCGCAGAGAGTCTTTGTCACATCGATTTTCAATGCGAAGAAACTCACCATCATTAAAGAAAGCTCTAGGATTCCTCAAGCTCTTAGCAGTTTCCCATTTCCAACATGGAATTGGATAAACCGACAACTTATGAGAAAGTGATTAAATTTTAATGCGTTTATTGAGCAAAAGCGAGAAAGCACCCAGGAGTCCCCTTTTGAATGTTGATCTTGGGTATGCGAACGGAGAGTTAAGGGAGCACATGGCGTCGTCGCTCGAAATTTATTGTTCAGGAAAGTTATCAAATTAACAAAGAAAAAAGACTTTCTGCTTAAAGCTACTATTTATGCTTAAGGTGGTCTGGGTTAGTGTCATTTAATTATAACCAATTTAAATATTAACCACCCGTGGATTCTTTAGGATGCAAGTAAGAATGGAATACACAAAGATTAAAAATCAGAATTTTCCATTCATTCAAACTAATGTAGTTAATTTTTGTATACAGAGGCACGTCGGTTTAAAATGAGGTTATTAGAATGGGACAGTGAACATTTTAAACTCCTAACATTAATTAACATAAGAGCCCCTTATGTATATAATTATGTTATGCTATAATTTGATTGATATTAATTTTTGATATTAATTTTGATTGATATTCTCTTATTTTAGAGAAATGTTGCTTACATTTCAGTTTATAGATTCATTCGATTAAAAAAACTTGAGAAAGAAATAGATAACTAATCCTAATAAGGAACTCATAAGATTGCTGTATCTACATTATACGTTTCGATACTGTAAGTTTAATGATTCATAAAAATGATTTTATCAAAAGAAAAACAGTGAGTACTCGAAAGTCGAATACATTTTTGGACGTCTTTTGGAAACTAACAATTGCAGTTGTTATCATAAGAGCACATACCAAATTTCATGTATTTAAATTTTTGCAATTTTTAGTTACATTCATGCGAAAATACAAATACGAATTGACAGATGGTGAATCATATGATAGATCTGATTAAAAATCAGTGTGCCAATTTTATCAATCTAGTTTTTAGTTTTTTATGGTCATTGAATTCACTTATACTTGGACATTAGGACAGACAAATATTCTCCAAATGGATTTCGTTAAAAATTGACCGAAATCTGCAAACAAAAAAAGTAATACAAAGTCCATATACTGAATTTATTTGTCTTGCGCAAAGCGTTTTTAAGTAATCATGATCGCAATTATAAATAGAAGATATAATTCCATAAAAAAATATGTTTTTAGGGCATTAACACGGTTTTTCTTAAACATGGAAACCCGTCGTAATCTCGAAATTGAATTTTTTGATGATTATAATATTATCTTCTCCTGTGTTTTGCACACCAGAAAATAGGTTTAAGGCGCTTTGGACGTAACACCAAGGATCAAATGTTCACTATTGCTTGAAGTTGCTTGGAATTACTGTGAAAATACTAGCATTTCTATCTTCTGATGCGAAATAGTTTTCTTATTGCTTCAAAACGAGACAAATTCTGCTATACTATCTTCAAAATGCGTGATGTCACACTCATATAATAGACACTCTAGTGCAAATTTTCTTGAAGCTTGGTAACTTATGCGCTATGTTGCGACATCTTACATTTTTTTCAAGTAATATTTATTAAATTACGAAACGAGCATGTATTTTCTCCATTTTAATGTTATTTACATACTTGGATTTTTACCTTATGCTAATATTTTTTTATGGGATTTCACGCCATTTTCTTCCTTAAATATACTTTTAAAATTTGTTAGGTTTGTTTATTATGTATTATTATTTTTTACTTACTATTATTATTTTTTACTTAAACTTACATTACTTATTTTTTACACTTTTATTTTCCGTAAGAAATATAAAATACCACTGCATTGAAAAATTCTATGACAATATTAATGTACTGTAATTCAATAACATTTTACAAAGCAGCAAAAAACAATATATTTTCTCTATATCTCATTTATGTACACGTATTTCACTCTTTGAAAGAATGAAATTCTTGAACAGTCAATCCAATGGCTGGAACCAATAAAAAAGTGGAATGAACAATAGGAAATCTTTGGCTTTTGTTTGGTCAAGCATTGCACTCTGAATTGTTTAAAAAGAGGAGATTGGACCTCATTAACACCAACGAATTGTGAAGGATTATCAACTAAAAATATAAAAAATTTCCTAAAATATCAAAAGTGAAACAAAAGGCAATCTTGCAAATATTTTAATGTAAAAGATATTCACCATTAAGAAATAAAAATTGAATTTATGTTAACTGATGCCAAAAAAAATCATCATACTATACTATAAATCGTTTTACACATCCTTGTTATTTGTAAATTCTCATTCCTTTCCTGATATCTCCGCTTCAGTTAATAACGAGGTTATTTTCCTACATAGCTAAGAATTTATTTTTGCAAAAGTTGGTGACAATTTGGGTAATCAGAAGGAAGTAAGGATATATCATTGCGCCATGTTAAATGATCCTGAATATAATTCAAATGATAAATTTTTTAAAAATGTTTGTACAAAGTGAATATAAAATAAGTTAGGTTATTTATAAAAATTATGTATGAACCTAATGCTGAGATCCATGTCAAAATATGTACGCAAGCTATTCCAGTATACATCCATTGAATCTATAGTAACTAAAGAAAATTAGACCTGTAAAATTTATTTTGTATTTAGTATAAAAATTTATTTTGCAAAAAATAATTTATTCTATTTTAATTCTTTATCAAACCAGAAGGATTAGTCTATCCAAAACTTTCTCGGATGATGCTCTCTAATAAAGATGCTATTCTAGAGAACGCCTTAAATAGCATTGGCGTGCAATAGTTACGAAATATTGACCTTTGGTGTGAATTCAGCATTTTTACTGAATCTATCATGTCATCCTTGGAGAGTTATTTGGCGATTTAGCCCTGACATGCTTTTAATAACATTCGAAAATCGAATCTGTATTTAAGATGTGTTTTTCCCAATCAAATGAAGCAAAATTTTGTTAAAAAGCTACACTTTTAGTCATATAGAAAATTTGACAGATTTAACTGATTGCGCTTTTGAATTATCGCGTTTATATGTTTCTACAAGTACAGACTGGCAGACTGTCGATCCCTCATTGTATCTGGCACAAAATTTGGTGAATGTCTAAACTTAAGAGGTTAAATGCGTGTGCCAAATTTAATCCTTCTAGATTTCTTCGTTTTGAAATTATAGTGTTATATTCGAATAGTTGGACAGACAGACTTCCTCTGAACTGATTTTGCTAGAATTTGGTAAAAATAAGCAAATTTGAGGTAATGTTTATGTACAAATTCCATCCATATAGCTGAAAGCATTTCTGAATTACCTTTGTTGCAGGCTGACTGACAGACGGACGTATATTTTACAAAAATGTGTCTTTCGAAATCAAGGAAGCCTAAAACGTGGGGATTCGTCAAAATCTCGAGTTCGAATTTTTTGACGATTTCTATACTTCCTCGATATCACGTATACGAGAAAGTATTAAAAGTGATAACAAAAATGAGTTATTTTTGATATTTATAAAATAAAAGAATGAAATGGTTTTAATTAATTTCAAGACTGCAACAAAAATCAACCGTTAAATAATTTAATTAAATAATAATAAACTGAAATCTTACCAACAGATGCGATGAACTTATAAAAACATGCATTGCATAATTCATGTTTTCTTTCTTTCCAAAACAAAGGCAAGGAATTGATGAAGCATTTATTTTTTAATTTCATCTGATTAAAATCTTACAACATGTGCCAAGATAATCAATATTATTTGAGAAATATAATGAAAAAAGAAACTTGGGATGAGTAAAGGGCAAAACCTTTAGTCCTGAATATAATACCAATGCTTTTTTTAAAAACGGGCAAACAGAAGCATCATAAAATAATTATGCCTATTCATAGAATTCAGCAGCTGAAATTAAAAATTCAATTGATAACAGGATTCGGACTAACTAGTCAATACAATGTAACCAAAATCATACATAAGAAACTTGTCTTGATCAATGAACAGACCACTTTATACTTATAATTTTACAAATTTATGTTTTTTTTAGTTATAATGTCTTTCATTGTGTATTTTCCTACTTTCTCTCTTACTTAAAGGGCATTGACTTTTAAAATTATTCTCGCGTAAACTATATTTCAATTTCCTGAGGGAAATATACTTAGCATTTGCTGTTAAAGCAATTTTAAACATGTAATGGAAGTCTTTACTTGGTGAAAAAAGGTAATGTAAACAATATTTTAATTTAATTTTAGAATAACTTTTCTATGTCTGCTTTTCTCATCATTTTGAAGTGAAAATTAAAATACACTCTCTAAAAAATTCATTTCATAATTTCTAAGTAGCAGGAGAATTCTTGGAAATGATATAGTATTTTTTCTTCAATACTCAAACGATAATTCTGCGAAGTAACAATTGCGTTATAGAATTTTACTCTATAAATATATATATATATATATTATTTAATTTGATTTATTCAGTGTAAATCTATGTGCAAGAAATTATTGATTAAAAAAGAATTAAATTAATTCCGTCAATTCCCAGTACTTTGGATATGAATAAAATTCAGAAATCCATACATAAAGAATAAGATTCTTACTTTCTAAGAATGACTTTCTAATTTTCTATGAATAAAGTGCATAGATTCATGCATTGAAAATATATTTCCAACTTTAAAATGCAACTTTTTTACAGTTACAAATTTTTCAAAAATCTAGTTTGCTCAATATGAATCCCTTTACTAAAGATATTTTCATGTTGCTTTATGATTATCCACATAGATAATACCTGTTTGAAAATTCTAAGGAGTTAAAAGTTATTCTGCGAATTCAATTTTACTAAATGAGTATATTTTTTGCTTTAAATAAATATGCTAAAAATTATTTTTTAGTCTGATGCAAATAATGTTATATACGATAATACACATAATTAATTTGGATTTTAAATAACAAAGTAATAGCATCAGCAAAGGGAAATTTCTGGAATCTAGGAGGTAATATAATAAAAATATTGTATTAAAATTGTATACTCATACTATCATTCGAGTAATAGAATTTTGTTAATCATTTTTCTCGACTTTCCATCATTAAAATTAATTAAAGTAAAATATATTCAGATGCGGAACAAAGTATTCATAGAGATACGAAATAAAGCAAAAGATGTGATCTATTTGGCAAATTGACGAAGATTTCTTTTCCAATTTCTGATTTAAAGTGCGAAAGTTAGTTTTAAAAGTTTGACAAATCAAATTTTAAAAGAACATTTTTATATAAAATTAGAGAATTCCTTTTCTCTCATTTCAGCATGAAACTAATAATGCCTGTTCATGAATTATTCCTTAAAATGAGATTTTGGGGCATGAATACAAATTGACATAAATAATAGTTCTCAGAAGTCCTCATGCTTTTTATATCAAGAAAGAAATAAAAATATGTAAAGCATATGCTTAGTAAATTATATTTGAACGATTGTTAATTCATTGAAACTATGTAGTAAGAGCATAAATTTAAAAAACACTTTTTGGCATGTAGCTACAAAACAAAAGAACCAGTTCTCCACCCATAGTCTCAGGTTCGATCTTGCCATTTTATTTCCTATGAAAGTTCATAACCCCAAGATATATTACTGATGTTTGTACATACTCACAACGTATAATTTTGAGAGATATCTCAACAGAACGGTACGAGAAAATACCCAAGACCCAGATCCATGGGGGAAATAACATAATTTGAACTTAATGTGATACCACGAGACATCTTTATATATGATCAATGGTCTCCATTCCCATTCCACATTCGAAAATAAAAAATCGACACATCTCACAACTTCAACAATAGAATCGATTTCGCCACTTAGCAAAATGTTCGCTAATCAAAATGCACTAATCCAAATTACTGAGTCTAAAACAGTGCTTCTATTTGAATTGGTTGATATTACCATTCTAATGCTATGGTGAACGGTTTGTTGCAGAATAAATTTTACTATTATTTTTTAATTAATTCGTGCATCCAAAAAGTCTATTATGCGATTAATTGTAATTGGTATCAAACTGCACTAACTAATTCCCTGGAATTATATTAAATTCTTACATCAGAAAGATTTTAGGAAGTATCTGAAAATATTACTGCATTTTCCTCTTTCCTACATCCCATTGGAATTCAAAAATGGCAACTGAAAAATGTGGATGAGAAGCTTCCGGTATGTTTGTTGGTTCTAAACACCGAAATGGGTACAGAAAAAAGAGCAGGTTGGCTACTTCCCAACAACGGCGGGACGTATTTCTCACGGAAAGGGCTGTACCATGGTCGGCGATGGCTCATAGAACTCAAACACAGTTCCCGCCAGTGCCGTTGTAGTGGTGGTATGGTCAATCAGTTTTATCCGTGTGCCTTCAGACGAGTCAGAGTAGTCAGTTTTTGATTCTTTAATAAAACAATAACTAAAGTTTCAGCTTCACACACATTTGCATAAAAGCGTTGCATTCAGTTGAATGCACATTGGCTTACTATATCTATTAGGTTTGTAATTAAACCACATGAAACGAACATGGGAAGCGTTCAGTTGAATGCACATTGGTTTACTACATCTATTAGGTTTGTAATTGGCCACATGAAACGAATGTGGGAAGGAGCTTTACTGTAAAAATATGCAGAATTCCTCAAAGGAAATAGGCGCGAATTGTATGCAATGGAGTGATTTTAGAAAAGTTAGGTTATTGGGTTGATTAATAAATGATTTCTATTTCGAAAAACCATCAGTGGGAAACAACCGGGTGTAAGTAATTCTTTCACATTTCCAACAGCTCGATTGTGTAACTGTCTCCAGTTATTAAACTTCATAAAGCTAAACTGAGAAATTGCTGAGGTTTCTTTTAGAAATAATATGGGATAAAATTTACAAAATGTTCTAATCAAATATTTTGGTAAGCCTAATAAACGATTCATCTGGAGTGAATTGAAGGCAATGAAATTTTTACAAATATGTAATATTTTATATATTTGTAAATATTATAAAATTGCAATATATTTGCAAATATTATAAAATTGCAA
>JAPMOR010109637.1:126626-163792 GCA_026543865.1 Argiope aurantia
GCTAGTAATCAACTTTTTGTTTCATGATAAAATAACATTTCGTGAATTATAATCTAAAATCAAACACTAATAAAGATTGAAAATTATTACCTACGTAAGAAATATTTTCAGTCTGCAGAAGTGAGAATGGAAAGTGAAAGTAATGATACAAATATTTAGCATCTCACACATTCAAGACTTCTTTAAAAAAAAAAAAAAACAGAAAAATCATTTATTTTATTAAAGAAAGGCATTTTTCTTTCTAATTTCAGAAACTATAGCATCTTAATTGAAAGACTCGATTTTGTATTAAATAATAAAATACTCGTCCCTCAAAAAAAAAAAATGCAAACCACTCCAGGTGACTTTGACAACAAATTTTATTATAAAAAATTAACTTTTTCCCTCAGTGGTATCTAAAATAACTTTGAGAATACATTTTTGGTAACTGTCTTTCTTTCTCGTCTCAAAGTATAATCGAATTTATAGTGAGGATCTTTTAGCAGATACTTAAAAACAAAGTTTGTTTGTTTTGACAACTTCTAATTACTGTGCTTGATAAGACAAGAAAAGAGTAAGAAACGAATGAAAAGCAGACCAAATGAATAAATAACTTACAAAAACAGAAATTTGAGAAAATGCAGAATACCTTGACACTTTCAAAAGATTTCAAATACAAGAATGCCTTGAGGGGAAGTCTGTTTCCTCGAAGTTGAATTTACCTTTTTGAAAATAGCAAAGGCATCGAATCTCAATGCTTGCCTTGGGATAATAAATACAAAAAACTTTGTTGTTTTAATGAACATCGCATTAAATACATTTACTCAAGGAAGGGATTTCGTGGTTAACCATTAAAGTTTTTTTGTGACAAAAATTCCGTTTGTTAAAAACGCTGATATACAGAAGGATTGAATAACTCTCTACGCGGTTCTCTTTGCAGTGAATTGTGCTAAAGCTTTTAAATTGTGAGCTTAAACAAATTGATCTTAAACAAAGTTATTTTAATATAAATATGATCAATCATTTTCATGTTTTTATGTTAATATTGACTTTTCAGAAATAAGCAAATATTTATTATTCAGCAAATATTTATCCTTAAGAAGTATATTCCAATATATTCCAAGAAATAATGCATAAAAAATTTCCAATAAATATGCATAAAAAAAATCCAATAAAAATGCATAAAAAAATTCCAATAAAAATGCATATGCTTTATTAGCTTGTATTCAAGAATTGTAAAAAATATTTTTAAATGTAAAACAAGTTTCCTGAAAATCAAATACCTGGTATGCAAACCGATCAAATACCGATCATGCAAACATATAACCTACCCAATAAACACTGGTATTCTTATGTGCATTTGACAATAAATGTAATGATAAAATAATTCAAAAGCAAAAGTTTAAGATTCAGTGATATTAAAAATAATTTCCAGATCATAATTTTTCTTTTACTCGTCTTCTTTGTCTGCCATCAAGATATAATCGAATTCATTGCAAAGGTGTTTTTTATAAAAGAACTAATAAGAAAGATCGTAGTTTATATTTTCCAATTATTATTCATAGTTAAACAAGAAAATATTTGGAAGTTTAAGAAAAGAGAAAGAAATAGAATTAATTTGTTACTTAGAAAAACAAGAATAAGGGAATATTTTGATATTCTTGAACATTTTCAAATATGAAAACGCTTTAAGAAGTAATTATTCTATTTAATGTCGAATTTTCATTTTGAATCTTGGAAAACAATCGAATCACTGAACTTGCTTTGGGATATTAAAAGTAAAAATCCTGTGAATTAAATTGAACTTTATATGGATTTCAGATTTTATCATTAACCATTTAACTGTTTTTGACGAGTATACTCGTCATAGAAAAAGTGCATTGTTTTGTGTTAGGAGTAATAAGTAGTGATAATTTGCAGTTTGAATTACAATTTTTGTAAAAACACAAATATATTCTTAAATTTTAAGATGTTTAAAATATTTTGAGGTCAAATCGAAATCAAAGGAACAAATAAAAGGCTATTAATAATTATTATTCAAAAAAATCCAGTATATAATATGAATTGCTCCGTTATGTGTTGTACAGTGCTTTCCTCAAAACCTTTTTCTAACAGCAAATTAAGATAATAAATTAATTTTTATGCTTCTTTCCGTTTATATTCAAAAACTGTACGTCAGATTTAGTAAATAAATAAATGTGATTAGTGAAATATAAAAATAAAAGTCACTTCATTACAACATAATTTCATATCAGACATATTCTGTGTTTGACAAGTATACACGTCAACGCTAAATTTTTGCGACACAATTTAGACTCTCATTTTACGAAAAGGTCAAAA
Organism: Argiope aurantia; assembly: GCA_026543865.1. Taxonomy (NCBI): domain Eukaryota; kingdom Metazoa; phylum Arthropoda; class Arachnida; order Araneae; family Araneidae; genus Argiope; species Argiope aurantia. The sequence continues at coordinate 128,946 of JAPMOR010109637.1, forward strand.
CGCGTATTGAAATAAGCAGAAATCATGCGATCATGATATGCTTTTAAGTAATTTTTGTTTCACTTAATTACATTTAATAATGTATGCTCAATTTTTGCAAACAAAAATTACTTAAAAACACACCATGATCACATGATTTCTGCTTCTTGGATTTTCTCTACATGGCAAGTTTAGTTTAGTTATATTAACATCTCGTATTAAAGCACACTAGTGCTATTTTGGGACGAAGTTCGTATTTTTGATCCGCGGTCAGAGGGCGAGGACGATAGCTGATCTGGCAACCCCCTCTCGAAACTTTCATGCCACACCAGCGCTCTACACTATAAATATTAAATTAAGAACAATCTAAATGTCTTATTACTTAAAGTTGTTAAAGAATGTTTGAAAAACTGATTAATTTAATTTGTAATATTAATTTTCTCAAAAAAAAAGAAATGTGGATACAATTCAGGCTCTAGAAATAAATGTTTAGTTATTTGACAAAAAAACTGTGAAAATAGAAATTATTAAAATTTCAAATCATTCTGAGAAATAAGTAATAGATGCGAAACTGCGAAATTTTTGAACAGAAATATTCTTTTAAATAAATATTGGGATACAAGCTGAAAGTTCTGAGTGATCATTTTGGAATATTTAAGCAATCTTCCAACAATTTAAAGCTTTCATTTAATATTAAGATTTATATTAATACAAAAAAAATATCGAAAAATACATATACAAAATTGCTGAAAACTGCCTTTGTCACAATATGTGAAGAGCAGAATATTTTTCTGAGTATAAACTCTTAATTTTTTTACTATTATTTTAATTATAGACATGATGACTTTTCAATAAATTATACACTGAAAAATCTTTCATATTATTGGAAAATTGTAGATTTTATATCTTTAACAAATTGTTTAAATCTGAAATCATAACTTTTTTTAATAAGAAATGTGCTTAAAAGTTCGCATTGTTTAAAAACGATTATTAATTTGTTACATTAATTAAATTTTGACATTTTCTTCTTTTTTTTATAGAATTTAAGTTTTTGTGTTTGACAACAAAGGTTGGCATGCAAAATATATTTAAAAGGGAAGGAAAATGTTTCCAGTTGAAAAATCCTAGCTGTATAGCTCCAATATTTTAAACAGTAATTGTCACTTAGTAAGATAATATGTTATCAAAATAAATATTCTCTTATCGCCTAAGTTGTCTCTTTTTCTGTTTTCCTTTTAAATTCTGAAAAATGTAGTAAATTTTTTTGCATAATTTTTCTAGAAATAATTTTATTCTTGACGTACCTACGCATAGTTTTAAAGATTTTCACATATAGAACTTTATTCCCCTATAGATATTAATAAATAAATCTAAGCAATTTCTCGGGAATAAGTTTCTTTATGTGGATATAAAGACTTTTTTAAGCTCACATAGATGTATTACATTTAAATTTTACAGTGAAACATCTAGGTGAATAATATATTGAAATAAGAAGCAAAATTATTAAATGATTAATTTTTTATGAATATGAAATGGTTTTTAAATATTACAAGCATGATAATTAAAATTATAGTTTATCACCAGATTTTTCTTTTATTAAAAAACAAGTTATAATTATTACAAAAGTAAAGAAAAGAATTTTTAAAAACTCTTTCAGCTACGTTGCGAAATTAAACATTATCATCACAATCTCTAATTGATCCCTCTATAGTCAGAAAGAGTCTGGATACTGAAAAGATGGCAATACAATAGCCATCTTAGATGCAAATGAGCATTTGAATTCAATAGGAATCAAAAGAATGTTGATTTTCTTTTGTTTCCATTATCGGCCGTTTTGGTTTTTTAACTACTAGATTTCGATAACCAGTGGGTTTCAGAAGTTCGAGGTATCATCAGATTTTTTCTACTTAACAAAGAAAGTATTTAGTAATACAAAATGTTGTATTTCAAATGCCATAAAATATCTGGTTGATTGTAAGTAACACGTTACCATTTGATAAGACAGCCGGGAAGCTCATATCAATTTATTTATTACAAGCCGTTTCAGTCGATCAGCTAGTTCGAAGGGAATGTTGGTTACATTTGGATTCAGAAAAATCATATTTATAATTTCATTTTCGTCATTCAGCCAAATTGTCTGACAGTATTTAATCGAACTTTTATATAATTTAAAAAAAATTAAGAGACTCCTGATCCATTGTGAATTAACACTAGAACGTCCATTGGTGTCGATTGGACACCAGAACCTGTTTAGTTTGCTCACCTTTCCCTATTTTTGCAAGGAATTTGAAAATCTTTCGTGACTCTTAATCATTTCCATGGTAATTACGCAGAAAAAGTTTTGTGGTTCTAGGTTAATTAGGAGAGATTTTACAACTAAATATATATAGAACTTCGGATTCGATATCAAGGCAATTTATCATTCTAAATAGCAGTCGTTCGAAAAACTGTAGTTTACTAAGTAAAACAAATTTCCCAAAGTACTATCGCATAATTGTTTGACCTTGAATGCAGTATTATTGGGTTCACAGCGGAAATGAATCAATTTTTCTAAAATTGTTGCGTCTAAGTGTTTCATTACGCAACATTCGCTTATCTGTTCTTAACAAATATTCTCATTTCCGAACATCGTGCAGAGCAGATGCCCTGAAACACAATGGCTCGTAAGAAAGGACTCAGCCCTGTTTGAAATCGCTAATGTGTTGCGAGAGCTTTCTGAGAATGAATCGGACAATGGTGAGCTGTTTTGTTCTAATTTAGATTTCGATGTAGACACAAGATTGTGTGAAAGTGAGTAATTTGTTTTGTTACAGTTTTTTTACTATGCGGCGGACTGGGATGAACGAGAATAGAACCTGGGACCTTGTGGTTCGCAGCCCAGTAACATGACCACGATACAGAAGCAATTACTCGGGTAGCCTGCTTATTAACTGGCTTATAAGCTTTCACCACAATTATATAAAAGGCCATAATATATGATAATTACATGAAATAATATTAAAAGGTCTTAAAACTAAACCCTACTGAACTGTAGTCCTGCAATTATTTAGTTATTGTGATTATTTTATATCGCGGTGTCGTTTTAAGACGGACGTTTAAGGGTAATTGAAATCTTGGACGTTCTAGTGTGAAAATATTATCAGAAAGATAGAATCGTTTCAATATTCAATCTAATCAAGGGAAATATTGTGGAAATTTTTCTTAGCTACTAATCCATTTTTTATTAGTTAAGATTTTCTAATAAGACTTTAGGGAATGCATTTTTCATAAAGAATAAAGAAAGTCTTAAGATATAAATTGTTATTATAAGTCACTTAGAGCTTAAAAATAATTTATATATAATATATATAATTAATAAATTTGATATAATAAGGATGTCTGAGATTAAATTGTCATAATAAGAGATATTCAATAAAGATAGATAAAAATGGAATGTCTGTTTAAACTTTTATTAGGATACTATTCGTCTTTGGCGCCATTTCGTTTCTTCGGAAATATTAGTAATGTCGAATTCAATCAAGTTACTTATACATAACTTGTTTATGACATTATCTATGAAAAATTTTAAGCATTAAATTCTATTTGATATAGGATCATATTATTTTGACAACCTTAAATCTATACTGTTTTCTGAATAAATGAGAAATCTTAATGAAATCGAAAACAAAGATTCCACAATTTAATTAAAAAAAAGTAACTTCTGGTAATCTACCTTCTAATTCCAAATTATTTTTCACGATTTTTGAGCATCGCTTTCTTTTTCCAAATATAAGCAATGCAGACAATAAACCGTACATTTTCTTTTTAGTTTTCAACAATTTGATATTCAATACTCAAATAAAATTTAAAAAATAAACTTTTGTAGGAACAAATATCCAAAACTCACCATTTCTAAAATTTATTTTTCTCTACTAACATGAAAAAAATATATCAATGAATGAATAATATGCAATTTAATAAAAGCTTAATCATTTTACTTAATTTCATGTTCAAACAATATGTATATGATAATTGTGTGAAATTAAATAAGTATTATACTGAAATTAAAATGCACAAAAATCACAGAAATGTCTTAATATATTCCAGGTGGGAAGTTTTACAAAAAAACTTCAAATAAAAAGAAATATTTTTTTGAAAGCAAATATAAAAAAGATTTTTGTAAAACAAAAAAGGGATTTTTAAGTATGGGAGCATCTTTTTGAAAGACTTTCTCTGCAATTAAATAATCAAAACAATCTACGGAAAAAAATAATGCATACATGCCTCACCAGGTGCTTCTGACAACAAGAGTTAAAGTGAAAGGATGAATTTCTCTTGTCACCCGAATTTAAAATAATTTCTTTAAGATACTTTTTTTCATACTCTCCACTTTTAATAAATAATCGAATTCATTGCAAAGTTACCTTCACAGACAATGAAAAAAAACTTAAACTGCACTATATGACAACTCCCAATTACTATTCATGCTAAAACAAGAAAATAGTTAGAAGCGCGTGAAAAGAGATAGTTAGAAAGAATGAATGAAGAATTTATTAAAAAAACTGCAATGTGGGAAAAGGAAAATACTTTGACACTTTTCAACGGTTTCAAATATAAGAAAGTCTTCAGAGAAAGTCAGTTTGTTTGAAGTTAAGTTTTCCTTTTGAAATGAAGTTAAGGAATCGAATTTCAAGACTTGCCTTCAGATAATGAATATAAAAATTTTATTGTTTTAATGAGTCTTACATTAAACCTTGTTAATCGAAAGAAAGGAAAATTGGTTTCCATCATTACAACTTTTTGAATAAAATCTCATGTGTTGAAAAATTTTATGTACAGAGAAATATTGTCCTTTATAGAATTTACTTTTACAAAATAAGTACAAATTTTTAATCTCAAAAAATTTTTTAAATAAGACATCAAATCTACGATGGCAACTTTCAAGTTATTATGTGCAAATGTGAGAACGTTATTATTTTAAGTCATAATTTGTCTTAATTAATTTAAGTCATTAACCAATTTATACCGGTTTGAAACAATAAGGAGACTTCCCTATCGGTGATATATATATGTATATATATAATAACTGATTTTCACCCGATTTTCACCGAGCTCACCCGGTTTTGAGATAAAAAAAGAAAAAGAAAACCTAACGTTTTTCTAAATATCGACGCATGCGTAATCTGATAGACTCGCGATTGTTTCAAACTTGCTTAAACTGATTAATGACTTAATTAATTAAGACAATTTGTAAGAATTCAGGGAATGAATAATTTGGAAATTAAGTTGTGACTTTAGTTGGCGATAAATTGCCAAATGTGACAGTCTTCTGCATTATTTTCTAATAACCTGAAAGCGAAAAATTGAGTTCTCAAAAGCGATAAATCGCCAATTTGTTACCTACGCACTTTAAAACCAAATCATGCTCTCACATGATAATAAGAGAAACAGAATACGAATGTAATATGCTGAAAAAATAATTTGGAGTTACCTTTTAAGACGTAAAAGAAATTAACAAATTTATTTTCCTTACCTTTGAGTCTACACTTAAAATTATTTTGCAAACTGAATTTATTGCTATTAAAGCAAATTGATTATTTAAAGAATAATTAAACGTAGTCCTTAAAGTATTCACATTATGTCCAAATGCCATTTTTTTTCTCTAAGAATCTAATGAAAGTTTAAATGTATCCGATTGTAGAAAAGAAAGTTGTAATAATTAATTCTTTTTATTTTTGTTAATGAGTGTATAAATATTGACTCATTTTTATGCTACTCTAAATTTTTAAGATGATAGTAAAAGTGGATAAAATACACGATTTCAAAAATTTCGAGAAATATATCAATTTGAATGTAATTTGTGATTCGTGCAAGTCCAAATTTGAATTCCATTGCACACAGCATAATTTATTTTCAGAAACTCAAAAGATATTCTTTTGCTACTTAAAGTTTTATTTTATTTTATTTATATATTTTTATTCTATATTTTTTAACAGATATTTCTTTAACGGTTTAGGTTTTAAATTCATTTTCAAAGTATGTCTATTACATTTAGTATCCTTATTTTGACATTTAAATTTTTCTGTTGTATTTACTGAAATATGTACATTTTAAATTATAGTGATATACTTCAAATTTAAAATATATTTAGGTTTATTTTTGCATTGTTTAGAAATAGAACTAAATGGAACAAGTTTTTATTTTAAGAAAATGGAAATGAATAAATACAATGGATAGAACTAAATGGAACAAGTTATTATTTTCAGAAAATGGGAAATGAATAAATACAACAGATAGAACTAAATGGAGCAAGTTTTATTTTAAGAAAATGGAAAATGAATAAATACAACGGATAAAACTAAATGGAACAAGTCTTTATTTTAAGAAAATGGGAAATGAATAAATACAACGGATAGAACTAAATGGAACAAGTTTTTATTTTAAGAAAATGGAAAATGAATAAATACAACGAAGAGAACTAAATGGAACAAGTTTTTATTCAAAGAAAATGGGAAATGAATAAATACAACAATGTATTGATTAACCCTTTAGTTCATTTTTACTATTTATTGAAAATGATGTTCCCTTTTGAAGATATCTGACTCTCTACTGATAGCATATCTAACAGTCACAACATTCTTAAAAATGCTATAGCCAAAACAGTAATATAAAAATGCAATAGCGAAATAATAAAAAAACACATATTTGTAATATAAGTGCCAATAGTTAATATGTATAATAGTAATGCAGAATAATAGTTATATCTGCATTACCTATTATTGTTACAGAATAATAGTTATCATATATAAGTTAGAAAATAGTACGATTAAGAATACAAGCTTCCTTTCAAATTTTTGTGATTAATTTTTTAATCACTCTCAAATTAATATGAAAAACGTATTAGGTTATTTTGGGACAAATCTCGTAATTTCGAATCCTGATTAGATTACAAGGCCATATCTGAAATGGCTCTCTTCTCGACGACATTTGCAATCACAAATTTTCCATAAAAAATCTTGCCCAAGTAGTCGTGGTTATTCGTATATTTAAAGATAATTATGTCTTAAACATACTTATTTACTGATATTTTAGAGAAAGCAATACGCAAATATCTTTAACAAAATGCTGTATTTATATTATGTACATATTTTTAAAAATCACACACATACATTTAGATACCAGATTATATGAATTAATATTTACTAATGAATTCTTGAAAATTAAACTTGTACATTAATTATGAGAATCAAAATTGAATTTAATTTTTAAAATACTTTATGATTTTTGAACGTGATGCAAATTAATTAAGCTTAACATTCTTTGACAGAAATGACGATTATAACCATTTTATAATTTCTCACATTTGAACGATTTAATCACCTCTTTATTTCATATAAAATAGTATTAATTTGCTTAAATTATCTTCTAATATTGAGATTTCACGGCAGTTTCTGCATCTTTTCAAGATATAAAATGTGTATTCTAAATTTTTGGAACGAATAAGAAATAATGAAATCAAATTTTATTGTAATTTTAAAAACTAAAGATAATTCAAAATTTAATTTTTACTGAAATCCAGTAAGTTGTTGGTAGTATATAAATTTAAGCTGATTATTAATTTCTTAATCTCCTTAGTTGAAAATTGTTACGAAAATCTCATTTGTGTTGTGTTTTCATAATGACGTTTCGGTTACGCTGTTATAATGGAAATTAAATTTCAGAGATTTAGTACTTTATTTTTATTGAATTAAATATATGTAAATTATTTATTAATGAAAATTCTGATCTTTGGGTAAGAATAAAGTGCACTTAAGAAAAGAATTGAACACAAAGTTAAATCTTTTTTCCTTTTATTGAATGCGCATTGAAAGTTATTAATCGTTTTAAAAATGTAGAAAAATGTGACTTTTGTAGCAGTTGCATTACTCTTATCTTCTCTTTTGGATACTGCGGCCTGATTAGGCCATCCCATATGTCATCCCATAGTGCATTGCGATTGTAATTAGAATGAGATGTGAAGCTGAACTGTGAAGCCGCGCGCGTGAATGTCTTGTCTTTGTGTTTGTGCTTGTTTAAAGTGTGAAAGTGATTATTAAAAGAAATGTTCCTTAAAACATTTGTCCTGTTTCTTTCTGCATGGATCATGATAATATACATACGACCACACTTTCAAATTAAATGAACATAGGAGGGAAATTATGCTGCATTTATTTTAGTAAAACTAGGAATATTTGAAAGGTTTATGAAAATTATTCTTTTTACTTCCGCTTTGCAAATGAATAAATTTTGTACATCGGAAGTTGTTTTATGAAATATTTTCAGCTATACATCATTCAACAATAAAATGAAATGATATAAAAATTACCTTAATGTCTCTAAGAATACTTTTAAAATTAATTCATTTGTTTATAAAGTCTGATGTATTCAATGAAGAAACATTTGATTACAAAAAGATCATATAAACCACAATATTTCCCTTAAGGCAACATATATTTTTCCAGTTATAAGTCTCGTTTAATGTATTTTGTTCTAGTCTTCCACATCTTCAAAAATCATATTTTCTCATATATGTTTATAAGAAATTTTTTTTCCTAATTTAACATAAAGATTTGCAGCTATTTAATTAGATTTGTCATGCTCAAGTATTATCCTTGAGTGATGATCATTTTGGAAAAACTACTAGTAATGACACACTAATAGAATATCAAATGACTCTTCGCAGGGTTTAACAAAAGTGTTAGAGGAAAATGGAGGGAAATACGAAATAACTGACACCACCTTTCACTAGGCAATTAATCAAAATAAGGTATTGAAAACAAGTGAAAATGTTCTTTTGACTAAAAATAGCTATTATTACAGTGTATCCAGCTTATTGTGGTGGAAAGATTGGCCGGATAACAAAAAACCGGACAAGCCGAAATTTTATGAATTCATTTCTTCCCCCCCCTCAATACTAGAAGACAAAGTTTTTATCCAAAATGCACTGTCATAAATGCACATTTTCTCACTTCTTATTGAATACTAAGTTCTCCTTTTATCTCAATGTGAACGCACCGCGGCCCAATGAATCACAGAAGCGATTGCCGGCAATCCGTTTAGTTAAAATAGAAGGTTCTGTATTGGTATATATGTTTATATATTGCATTTCACGTTTCAAGAATTTATCAGAGAAAAAGTAAGATAAAGGATATAAACTATTCAAACTTTAATATAAATTCGGTAATGCCAAACTTAAATGTAGGAAACATAAACAAAACTTCAACGTAAATCGGAGGCCTAAATCTTAAGAAAATTGGTTAATTCAAGTTGATTCTATTTTTCACTGATAAATGATTACATAGATATGAAAAGATAACCATAAGATAAGAGTCAAAACATACAATTTTTAGGTTTTGAAAAAGTCTTTAATAGAAGATTTAATAGATGCCTTGCCTTCCTCATTTACTTACGATAAAACAAAACTAGGCAAAATAGTACGTAGGCCAAACAGTTGTTGACCGGATACTCAAGAGTGTACTGTACTGGCAGTTTAGAAGCATTTCATAACCATTTAAGAGTAAATATTTCATTTAGTCTAAGTATAAAAATGGTAGTTTCTGCAATGCATTTTTCTACGAATGGAATCTTCCAACTGCTTTTAAATTAGGATAGAGTGGAATTCATTCACCTATAACCTGCTCAGTTGGAAATGAATGTGGATGAATTTTTGTATCATAATAATTAACTTTTTTCAAATCTTCATTTTAAGGAATCTTTTTGATCGATATAGTTGTTCTTTACTCCATCACTTAATTCCGCCACTGATAAGTAACAATACAATTATAAATCTTAATATAATTAATTGGTATAACTTCAGCTCATCATTTGGCAATACATCTGATATGTTTTATTAAATAACGAACATTTTCTTTTATTTTGTAATTCATTGCAAAAACATTCTTTAGATGCGCTTTCGAAGGAATGTTGCATTAAATAAATATCTAAATAATTGCATTTAAGGTAAAAGACTACCTAAAGTAATTTTAGCAATGAATCCATGGATTAGTCTTTGAATTGCACCATTTTCTCTCAAATAAATGATTATTTGCAATTATACATAGTAAGAACATAAAGAATAAGTAGAAGCGCAACACTCCGATTTGCTGTTCTACCATGCACCACTTTTTTTTATGACTTGCCATAAATTCAGCAGGTGGAACACGCCTTGAACATCATAAGATCCCCAGGAACGAGAGGGGATGCTTAGAGGGGGAAAGCAATTACCAAAAACTTAATTAGCGCGCTTTCACCCCACTGTCACGCACACCACATAAATTTCTGTACTGTTGAGCAACACCGCTATTTGATTATGATATTCCTTCAAAAAATTATTGATTTTCGGAATGGACTTTTTCAATTCTGGAGTTCTTTGAAATAAGTGTTTAGATAAAAAAAAAAAAAAAGTAAGTAAATTCTTTTATTGTGTTACAAATATTTTATTTATCGCACTTTTTCTGAATGCAAAATAAATAAATTCGTAAAATTTATATGAACTAAATGTAGAATTAATTGATTGGAAATAAACGCTTGTGACATAATTGCACGTTACATCAAGTTGAAACATATGCTTCATGCTATCTTAAAAAGAAAATTACTTTATCATTATCATGCCATTCGTGCATAGCTTGTGTGTGCTTGCTGAAAAATACTCAGAGTTCCAAAAAGTGCAACATTAAATATAATTTGATGCTGGTCTTATTTTTAATCAAAAAATAGTAACACTAATCCTTTTGTTTTAGTTAGAATCAGCTAGTAGTATTCGTTTCAAAGCCAACAATTTTTTATTTGTTAAAATAGAAGTCATGTATTGATGTACCAAAAAGCACTTAAAATGGAATTTTACCATATCTTATTTTATTTTCAAGGTTTCACGGCTACAGTTTCCCATTATTTTTTTTTCAGACAAAGACTAAAAATATCTTTAAAAAGTGGATGGAGATATGTAAAATTAAAAGAAAACAACTTTTAGTAAAAATGTAGATTTTTCATTTAATTATTAGGTTTTCCTTTTCAATTTGCAGCCTACGCAAAATTGCAACTTGTATAAATCATTCAAATAGAAATTATGCCTTTTTCAATTAGAAATGCTAAATATGGTGATTTATTTTAATGAATTGGAAAATTAATCTTATCCCACATCTAAGTTATCCCAAATAGGGAATGAAAAGCTTCCGGTTCAGAGATTGGTTCTCGTTCTTCTTGTGGGAAAAAAATATATTCGAGGATGGAATTGTTTCGAATCCTGTGATGAAACAAATCTCTTGCTGTAGGGTTTATTCCATGTCCAATGGTGACTATTAAGACTCAAACTTAATTTTTGCTTCTATAGTGTCTTAATGGCAGCCATTCATCAACCCCAGATGCTTTGGTAGATGACTTTAACTTCGAGCTGGTGAAGAATTTCTTACATTTGAAAAAAAAAAAATAGAATTCTTCTTCTGATCATTCTGAGCATTCTTCGATTTTTCACAGAAAACAATTTTATTTTCTTAAAAATACTACGAAATTTCATTTTGTGTTTCATAGTCGATAAAATCGTTGAAATCTGGAATTATAGCTAGTAAAACAAACTTAAAATTTCCCACAAGTATTATTTAAGAGGATTTTTAAAATTTATTATATTAATATTTGTTAAAATTTTATAATAAAATTTCTTGAAAATTAACGCAATTGTAAAAGGAATTTATTCCACAGGCAAAAAAATTCCATTTCTGAAATTTAGTAGTCTGTTTTATACAATATAAAATAAAATACACATTTTTTGCAATTCCGTTAATTTACAATTGCAACAAATTACTACTAGTTGCGTTTAATTGAATAAATCCTCAAACATTAATTAATTTTAAATTTTTCATGAAAAGAAAAAATAAACAAATATAAATTATGTACTACCCCACCAATAAATTTTAATCATTCGTTAAATTTAATAGAATTTCTTTTCACTTTGCCAAACTAATTTAAGCGTGAATGCCACGGTAACAAAACGAAATTTGTTAGCATCTCTCCTACTTCATAAGAATAGCTCAAAAACTATGATTCGATAAATTACACCCAAATTCTTTCTTTTCTGTTAATTTGAAAATTGACAAAATTCTCTAGCAAAATGAGCTAGGTGAACAATAATATTTTTCTAAATTTCTCTTTGATTTTTCAACACATACTATTGGTGTTTCAAAAAACGTAAATGATGGAACTCAAAATTCTTCTTTTTGAATAAACGAAATTAATGTAAAGCTCATTAAAGCAACAAAAATTTTTATATTTATTATCCCAAGGCAAAATTTGGAATACGATTCCTTTGCCGCATTTCAAAAGGAAAACTCGAATTCAAACAGACTGACTTTCCCTTGAGGTGTTCTTATTTTTGAAATCGTTGAAGAGTGTCAAAGTATTTTCCATTTTCTCCCATTTCAGTTTTTGTAAATTATTCATTCTTTCTTTCCCTTCTTTCTCTCTATCTCTTTTCACGTGCGCCTTGTTTTAGCATAAATAATAATTGGAAGCTGTCATAACCAATGTCTTTTTTCTTTTTCTTTTTGCCTGTTAAGATAATTTTGCGATGAATTTGATTATTTCTTGAGCGCAAGCAGAGAATAAGGAAAAATCATCTTCACAAAATTGTTTTAAATATTACTGGAGGGAAAGTCATGCGTTTATCTTCGAGTTCGTTGTCATGTGCACCTGGTGAGGCATGTATGTCTCTTTTTTTCAGTGGGATGTTTCGATTATTTAATTGCTAAGAAAGTCTTTCAATTAAGATGATTTCATCCCCCTGAAACATAAAAACATTATATTTTCTTTTTAAAAAAATATTTTTTTAGGCATTTTTTACAACATTTCATTTATTGAAGATGTTAAATGATTTGTGACATTACTGAATATTTTAAATTTTATTTCTTTTTCAGAATCGGCTCACAGAGAGAGGATTTTTCATTAAAAAATAAATGTTTGCTAATTTGCAATGCTATCAATTTCTAGAAATATGAAAGGATAATGCAGAAAAGCTGTTTTAGAAATGAAAATATGGATACAATAAAAAAAAATTACATTTCTTTGAAATCTCTAATTCCCAAAGCGAGTTTATGTATTTCGATTTTCCTTTTTTTTTTTTTTTTGTGAGTTGAAAATAATTTTTGGAGATAAAAATCATTTCTTTTTTTTAAAGGTATTTGCTCTTATAAATTGGTATCTTTCATGGAATAAATTTTTATAAATATTTACTAAACTTACTAAGAAATCAATATATAAGTTTATAAATTTATTTAATAGTATATTTTGGAAAAAGTGAATATATGGAAATCAATATTATACTCTATACCTACTTCTGAACAATAATTCTAATTGTATAATATCATTTCATTTTATGATATTATTTACACGGATAAATGAATTCAAATTAAAATTTTTGCCAGTATATCGATAAAAAGCAAATACAAGAGAGAATTAGCTAAATTACAATATTTACTTGTTATATTGTGACCTCAATTCTATCAATATTGGCAATTTAGGAAGTAGGCAACATATCTTATTAAGACATTTATGAAATGATATTAAGAAAATATTGTGTGGTTTAATTGTAAAAATATAATAAATACTTCCTTAAGGAAAGTATTGTATCGTTGAAATTGGAGAAAAGGTATCGCATTTATTTGTAATGAATTATATACTTTAACAAACAATTATAAACTTATTTTACTTTTAATTAAACAGAAAAATAAGTTATTGCATGCTCAGAGATTTTTATTATTAAAATTTACCTGGATAGCTTGATAAACAATTACCATTATAATACCGTTTTGCTTTTAATTAAGCAGCAAAATAAGTTATTACGTTCTCAGAGAATGTTATTATTACAATTTTCTTGGATACCATAATTATTTCATTAAAATAATTTAAAGATAAAGCCAGGTGTTATTACTTTTTACCAAAAAGTTGTTGAATTCGCAACTCAAACATTTCTTTAATTGAATGGTTCCAATAAATGATAATTTTTTCTTGAACCAACTTCTTAGATATATCGGTTATAATCACTCATAGTTTTCCTACTCTGATCGAATAACCAGCTAGAGTAAAAAAAAAAAAAAATTTTTAATTTTATCAAATTCTAGTTCAAAAAGGGGTGTATAATAATTATCAAACGTCAGGATATAAGGGAAGAATAAAATATCTTACCAAAATTGATACATTCAGCTCTGATACGAAATTTTTAGGTTAGAAAATACTTTTAATTTCAAGGTTGCTAAGGATATTAATAAACCAATATGATAAATCAGTAAACAAATTTTAAAAATTGGTTTTCATTTTTGTTTGCTATATAGAGTATTTTGTAAAAAAAAAAATTGTCTGCAATGTTTGGAACAAAAACTCATTTTTAAAAACCATGCTACTTTTTATTATAAATTTAATTCTATATGTTTGTATAGCGAAAAAAAATGTTAAAACAAATTCTGCAAATTTCTTTTTATAATAACCCGATATTATTCATTTATTCATTTCTAAATCATACAAACTTGATTTGAATTTAAAAATCCTTTATGCAGAAAGGCATTGCTACATCGCCGCCTCTGAAAAAAAGTTTGAATATATAGATAGATCTAGTGGATAGAACGACATGGTAATGTCCGTGTGCTTTTTACAGATCTTCAGTTCGAGTCTGGAAATCGACGAATAGTTTCGTACATTTTGCTGCCATCTGGCCTAGAGGTAGAAAGTCTTCCCCATGATCTGGGCGTCCCGGTTCTTGCATGGTTGTACTCCCCCCTGTGTTCTATCTGAAAAGTGTGTGAACCTCCCCCCCCCCCGCCCATAAAAAGGGTTTGTGCAAGTGTCATCTTCATATGAGCTGGAAGTCTGACTTCTGTCCTCGTGTGCTCAGGGTTCTTTACCCTCAGAAATTTATTGCAGCCCTTTCTTTTCGATTTCTTGGACTTGGATTGAATTGGTGTTCAATCCAATGGGGATAAGTAACAGCAATGCAACAGGAAGCTATTCAAGGAAAACTGTGAAAATAAATTATAAATCTATATTAGAAAGTGGAAGCGGAATGAGAATCTTGATGAACACCACATTAATTTACTCTTTTGGGAATGAAATCAACGCAGATCATGAAAGGAATTGATAAGGGAGGTGATAAATCTTCATGTAAGAATTCTTTCTTAACCTCAAACGCTATAGAAATGAAAAAGTGGCATAAATATTAGATGCAAAGTAAAAGATACAAAGAAAAGGGCAAATCAAATAAATATTAAACCAAATTGCAAGAAAATAAATAACAAATCAGATACTTTCAGATACTTCTTAATACTGAACATTTAATCAAAGTTCTATTAGCGCGCTATAAGTCACAAAGGATATATATTTCATTGGAATTTGTATTTTTTGTGGCTGAATTCTAAATTAGTATAGAAAATTAGTTTGCATCATTTATTGACGCATTTCATATCATTTTTGTTGCGATCAATATTCATTGGTTATATTTTATAATGAAATTGTACTAAAGTTCTGGAAATACCAAATTATTTTGATTTCAATTTTAAACAATCTGCAAAATACTGTTTTATTTAGATTTCTAATCTGAAATGATAGGTAGTAAATAAATAATAAAAGAAACATTCATTTTAGCTTACCGATATTATGTTACTGTAGAGTGAAAAAATAGATATTTTTCAAACAATGGGTTTTAAAGATTTTTATATTTAAAATTGTTTATTTTATTAAAAATTACTTAATTTCATTTGAAGTTTCAGGGAATTATTTCATTAACTTTTGATAAAGCCATAGATATCGTAAGTTACAGTTAACTAACAGAATTTAAAAGTCTGCGTTAGAAAATGATTAAATAATATATTTAATGCATTTCCATGTAAACATATTTAAAATGTTGATAGTTAAAAAAAAGGAGCAAGAAATAAATTATTGTCTAAAAATTCTGTTTCTGAAATTCAGTATTTATTGGTAATTTCTAGTTACCATAAAATACAAATAAAAAATAGTATTTAATATTTAATTAAAATCACTAAATGCCATTTTCTTTTATTTTAAGGAAAAAAAATTCAATGATTAAAGTTTTATTATAGGAAAAAATTGTCATCAAATATTTTATAACAACCTTATAACCACATCAATCCATCTTTATTGCAGCCATTAATTTTCCTATTATCGAATTGAATTATATCATAGTTGAAATGTTGAATAAAATATGTAATTTTTTTATCTATTGTTTCAGACAATAAGTTTGAAAATAACTTTATTTTGTATTACATACAATTTTCCGTTTTGTTTAAATTTTGTGTTGATAGAAAATCCATGCTATTAACAATGCAAACCCTATAGAGAGCAATATATTTCTCGCTCCCAGATATTTCAACTTACAGTTGTTGTTGCAAAAAGTGTTAATGATAGACTCAGAATTTCTTTCTTGTGCAAATGAATTTTACTCGAAGCTTATTAAAATTTTTATATTTAATATCCAAAGGCGTGTCTTGGGATACAATTACTTTGCCCCATTTCCAAAGCAAGAATAAATTTCAATCGCGCTAACAGCACCTCCAGGCATTCTTATTTTTAAAACATTGAAAAACATCAATGTCTGTTTTCTTACAATATAAGTGTTCCTATTTGCTGGTTCTTCTAACTATATTCCAGTTTATCGTCAAGAATAATTAGGAGCTATGGTTATTAGTTTTCTTTACCTGTTAGAATAACTTTCTGATAAATCCAATTACTTCATGAGAATAGATACAGAATGAGAATAAAATCATCTTCAAACTATTATTTTAAAATACTACCAATGGAGCAAAGTTTTGCTTTTGTCTTAATGATTGTTTTTGTTACCTGTAAAAGTCTGTATTCTTATGATGGAATTTTTTAATTCATAATTTGAGAAAAAGGCTTCAATTAATAAAAAATCTCTTAATTTAGTTAAAAATATGATTTAATTTTTTTTTTCAAGAATCCCTTAAATAAAGATATTAATGTACTTGATTTTTAAATCCATTTAAAGTATAATTCTCCTTTTTTTGAGATTTTGCGTTCAAAAGAGAGAATTTGCATTGTTTATTATATTTAAATTTACACTATATCTTTGTTTTTATTTTAATCTGAATATAGAAATGACTCTATTCTACTTAAACGATTATACGTATCGTGAGTTTTTATTAAATTTTTTTTTTTCGTTTCTAAGTGAGATTTTAAAAGAAATCATTATTATTTTCCTTTTTCGAATATTTTACATACATTTTATTTTCTTTGTAATTTAATTTTAATTTGAAACTAAAGCTTTTCTTAGAATTTTTGAAGTGTATGTAATAAATTTAAAAAAGGTCAATCAGGAATAATTTTTGCTCAATGTGTCGAATAATGATAGCGAAATTATAATAGATTACATAGTAAAATAGGGTTCATTTTTCAGTTCTTAAATTATATTTATTATTTCACGATTATGCTTAGAAAGGAAAAGGGGTAGATATTACATGAACTTCAGTTTAATTCAATTATCGTTTTAAATAATTCTTTATTTGCAGACAGGATAATTAGGATGCAAAAATGTATTAGGAATTTATCAGGATGCCAAGATGCCATACTAAGAATTTTTTTTGCAAATTAAAAAAACTTTTACATGTTGTAAACAACAATTTACATCATTTTGCGAAGCAAGTATAATGAGCTTATAAACCATTTAATTATAACAATTTTCATCACTCTTTACTTTAACATCCACGAAACCTCGTTTTATCCTTTCTTCAAACTTTCAGGTTAGATTTAGTTAAGGTAGATTAATGTCCGTTTAGAAATGTCATCAAGCTATTTTTTAAACGAGTCTTATGATTTTTTTTTATTCCTTTGTCAGGTGACAAGAATCGGCTGGCACATTTTCGCCAATCTTCTATCCCACATCACTATTGACTATTGTAAACTTGACGCACATATTGTAAGCACCATATCTTTTCTGGAGAATTAGATGGTGAATCTGTAACATTTTAATCTTACAGTCACTCATTACACACTTCAATTCTGTCTCTAAGATATTGCCGCTCAAATTTAGAGCAACAAAGTAAAAAAAGAAAATTATTTTTGAAAAAAAGTGAAGTGACAATTTTCTTATTTAGATTGTATTGCTATAAACTAAATTATTTTAAAATTTTGTAATTTAAAAAATAATAATAAAGATTTCTTCTTAAAGAAATCTAATTGGCATACATACTCATCATGTTAAATATGAATATTTATATTATTCTGTCAATGTTTTCAGTTCTCATATTTTTTTTAACAAAAAGGCATGAGTGGATGCAATAAAAAACATTTTTATATTAATTATAATTTTATTATTTCCACTTTATTTAAAGTTATTATTATTATTTTATTAAAAATTAAACTATTATTATTTCATTATTATTATTTTAATTTAAAATTTAATTTTACTGATATTATAGAAAAATAGAGAGAGACGTTTATTGCAATGGGCAGAGCGGCTTAAGGCCAACATAATTAGTGAATAATATGACTATCAAACATTGAAAATTAAAAATATTTTGCTGAAAACCTATTATGAGACCAAGTTACATAAAATATTAACTGAACAGTTTAGCCAGCATTGACACTGGAAAACCGGCTGGTCGCCTAAGGCGGCTAATACTTATAATAAAGCTCAATGTGTATGTGTGTGTTGGCGCTCTACAGGCCAGCTCATTCGACTTATAGCTATATAATTTTTAATTAAGTAAAATTAAATGAAATTTCGAAATTTTTTCACTATAATATCCGAAGATTTTATAGTATAAAATCGATTTTCACATCATATTGAAGTTCAAAAAATAATATTTTCAATGATTTTAATACTTTAACCTATAAATTAAATTTATATTTTTGGTGAATTTTTTAAAAAATAACTTAATCAGATTTCTGACAATTTATTTTGCATAAAATAAAAATAAAATTTAAGCTGCACGAGCACATTACGCGTGCATTTTAAAAAATTATCTTTCATCAACGTATTGCCATCAAATTGACAAAAGTTGAAATTAAAAAGTAAGTTAAATATTTCAGCAAATTAAACGTAGAAAAGTTTAATTTTCAGCACGTGTCTATATGAAATGGAATAAATCTTAAATGGGATATTTTTTAAGAGAAATGAATGCAAGAAAAGTTTTATGTGGCACTTAAAACAGCTATATAATTAATTCAATTTTATTTAAAGCATATATAGTTTACAATATACAGGTAATCCACTCTGATCTCTCAGTCGAAGCTAATAAGAAATGAACCATTATTATGAATTATTTCCACGCATCCAAAGTTAAATTTGTACATTTTTCCTATTTCTTCACGCTTTGCCCAGTTTCTAAAAAAAAAAAAAAAAAAAAAAAAAAAAAAAGACAAGAAAACATATCAGTAGACAAATTTAGATAAAACAACCGAAGTGAACATTCATCTTTCAATGAACCTGAAAAAGGCATTTTAAATCAAACATCCGAATCTTTAATGTGTAAATAACTGAACCTAAAAGGTTTAACTGTTTCGTAAAGTCGGTACTGATCTTAACGAAAATAAATAATTTTTATTCATATTTAAATCTATACTTAAGAAGATTAAAGATGAATATGTGTTCTATGTTGACGCTTTACAGGCCAGACCGTTCGATTTACAGCTATCAAATATGGCACATGTATACTTTAGAGGTAGGAGATGTGCACTTCGAAGCGATTTTTTTATTTTTAATTAGAATTTTAATTAATCAAAAATGAAACAAAATATCTGCGTTTTATCGTGATAACTACCGAAAATATTATTGCGCAAAAACAATTTTTACATCTAGTTAAAGTGCACGAAATTACCTTTTTAATGACCCAAATGTTAAATTAGCTTCCTTTTTCTAACACGTGCATGAAAAAAATTAGCTTTTATCAATGTGTTGCCATCACATTGACAAAAGTTTAAATCAAAAAATAAGTGGAATATTATTTAAATCTAGAAAAGCGTAATTTTCAGCACGTGTCTGTATGAAATGAAATAAATAAGAAATATTATATTTCCTAAAAAAATAAATGCAAAACGAAGATTTCTATGATCTTTTATAATATCTATATTCCTAATTTAATAAATCAGTTATAATTTTCCTAATTAATTATCAGATTATAGTTGAAATTTACGAGCGCTGATAGAAAATTAGAATGATACGTAGTACATTATGGCTTAAATCATTTATAATATTATGATTGCATTAAATGATCCTCAAAATTGGAGGCTTAAAACATTTTGATGAAGAAGCTATTAAAATACAAGTTATATAAAATATTTAATTAAAAATTTTAAAGAGCATTAAGATTGGCTAACCGGCTGGTCGCCAAAGGCGGCTAGTACTTATAATAAAGCTCAATGTGTGTGTGTGTGTGTCTGTGTGTGTTGGTGCTGCACAGGCCAAACCGTTTGGCCTATAGCTACTAAATTTGACTCATGTATACCTTGGTGGTTGAAAATGTACACCTAGGAGTGATTTGTTTAAATTTTAATAAGAATTTTAAGTAATTAAAAACTAAGCGAAATTGTGTTTTTTTTTGCGCTATAACTTCCGAAAATATTACAGCTCAAAACTGATTTTTGCACTAAGTTAAAGCACAAAAGAAAATTGTCTTTTTAATGATACCAATGTTTTAACCTATAACTTAAGGTTTGAGCTTTAACGAATTTTTAAAGAAATATTTTAACCATATTTTTCAACAATTTATTTCGCTCAAAATAAATATAAAATTTAATCTGCACGAACAGGCCAATGGGAAAAAGTTAGCTTTTATCAACATGTCGTCATCGCCTTAATAGAAGTTCAAATTAAAAAAATAAGTCAACTATTATTGCAAATTAAATAAATAAAATTATAATTATCAGCACATGTCTGTATGAAATGAAAAAAAAAATGAACTAATATATTTTCTAAAAAGTAAAAGGAGGAACAGTTTTCTATGATCTTTTGCAATATCTATATTATTAATTCCATAAAACAGTTTTATGGAAGGCAAAAATGATTTAATACATAGTATAAGATAATCACTCTAATCAGTGACCGTCAGCTAATTAGGGGCATATATCTGTTAACAAAATGGTCTAAATGAACTAAATAATTATATTTTATGTAACTTGAGTCAATAAATGTTCCGATGAATGATGAGTTTTAAATCTTTAAGTAGGTCCTCTGCCCTTTGAATCATATTTAACAAAATATTCTTGAGACACCAATATTTTAAATAAAAACAATCACAATTTTAAATAAAAACAATCACAATTTAGTTGAACAATCAACTAAATCAATCACTAAAACTGACAAATTTATAAGATTTGAATATCACTCTTCTATAAAAACTGGAGATTTTAGACTACCTCATCGACCGTTTAGAAGAAGATGCGCCAATTTTTAACAGCGTTTCTCGGCAGTGATTGGCCTATGATTATGAAAATGTTGATGTTTTTAAAATTGATATATAAAAACATCAAAAGTCGGTAAGATTTGATCGCAGAAGATAGAAGATTTATTTATTTATTTAGTAGTTGAAGTGCCGAGAGTATTTCAAAGAATATGATTACTTAGGACCAAAGTATTTAAATTTCATAATTTTTTCATAATTTCACTTATTGACTGAAATAAAATAAAATATTTATATTTGCATTATTGAAATCTTTTTAAAGTAAAGCTAAAAAATGTATTTTACAATGTCTGAGAAATTTTTGTTGAATAATTCTTTGAGAAATTACAAAAATTATGAAAATTATTCTTCAGTGCACATACAACTTCAATGCCGAACGACTTCGCTTTCAATTTTCATATTTTTTTTTAAAAAAAGACATGGTTAGTTTCAGTAAAAAAAGCTTTTATATTAATTGCAGCTTAACATTTCCACTTTAATTAAAATAAGAAATTTTATGGGTGCTGACAGAAAATTAGAGAGAGATAGGCAGCACACTGAATAAAACTGTTGGTAGTTATATAATTTAACTGTGCCTGATTAAATTATATAACTACCAAAATCTGAAGCGCAAAAATATTTTGCTGAAAACTTTATTAAGAGACCATTAATTGAAAATTTAGTTGAAAATGTTAGCGATCATTAACACAGGCGAACCGGCTGGTCGCCAAAGGCGGCTAGTTATTTTATATAAAAGATGAGATTCAGATCATTGAAAAAAATTCTAAATCAAATCTCATTGTTTACATTTTTAAAAATGAATCAGTTGATCTGTCAATAACAGTAATTGCAACTTAGTTCTATAGCTAAATAAGTACTTATTTGGTGGAGTGAAAGTTGCACAAGAAAAATATTTATTTATAAGTTCTTAAGTTCTTTCAGTCAATTAATGATACGCTCAAGCTTAAATAATTATAAAATCTTAAAATTGCCATATTTTATCAAAATATTCATAATATTGAGAATTTTAAAAATAAAATGAACCAAACTTGCTAATAAAATTTACCTATCGATGAAGCTTTGCAATTCTTCATAACTTAATTAATTTAAATCTATATGAACATTTTAATGATGTCTTCGATGAAGTTATACCAATTATCTTATGGTTTTTCCTTCAAGTGGCCATTGACTGGAATAAATGATGGAATTCTAAACGCAATATATCTGAAAATTTTGGCAAAAAAAGAAAGGATTTTTTTTTATGTCACCATTTCTTTTTAAATATTAGCCTGTGAAAAACATTTTATTAAGTGTGATTAATATGGCGGGGTGGAAGTTAAAAAA
This sequence comes from Argiope aurantia, assembly GCA_026543865.1. NCBI lineage: Eukaryota > Metazoa > Arthropoda > Arachnida > Araneae > Araneidae > Argiope > Argiope aurantia. Next base: position 151,679 of record JAPMOR010109637.1, read on the forward strand.
AACTATTCATCTTAATTTTCTCAACAACACATTTATTGATTCAAGCAACGTAAAATGTATGTTGGAGAATGTTTTTATTAAAAACATAACTTTAATGTTAAAAAAAATGTCCGTAAAGACACGATTCGAGAATATACTCTCAATAGAATATATTGTAATAAAATACGCCTCACACATATTAAATCTTAATAAAATGATTGCAGTCTTTTGTTCTTCTAGGACATTTGAGAGTTTTTTTTCAATAAGTATTCGAAAAAAAAAACAATATCTACAAGCAAGAAAAAGATGTTACTTATTTTTTTCATCTGAACTTTCATTCCAAATAGTTGCAGAATTGAAAAACCCCATTTCGAAAATGCTTTAATTTTTTTTAAAGATATATCATAATCAAAGTACGGTGTGGCTTAACAGTATGGAGATTTATGTGGCGTGCGTGACAGTGGGGTGAAAGAGCGCTAATTAAGTTTTTGGTAATTGCTTACCCCTCTAAGCCTCTCCCCATCCTTTCTGATATTCTTATGATGTTCCATTCGTGTTTCACTTGCCGTATTTATGGCAAGTCATAAAAAAGTGGTGTATGGTAGAACAGGAAAACTTAATGTTGCGCTTCCCCTTAATCTTTATGTCTTTGCAATGCAAACCTACAAATAATCACTCACGATAGAGAAAATGGTGCGTTTCGAAGAATTATACATGGATTCACAGCTATAATCGCTTTTGGATAGTCATTTATCTTAACCTTTAGTTTAAATTCAGTTAGCGTTTATATATATTTTTTAAAAATCTACACTAACTGAACCTAAACTATGAACCAGCTGAATTTTAACTACAAAGTACTCTTTTGAGAGTGTTTTCTCGATTCGTTACCTTATAGATATTGCTTAAACCATTAAAATTATATTTGTATCTTACTTTTTCGCTTGTCGCATACGTTAAGGGTGCTTTGCCAAATGATTTAAAAAATAAAAGAAGCACATATTTTTAAAGGTGTTAAAGCAGATTGTATATTTTCCCTTAGTATGAAGCCCTGCTCGAAAATCAAATTTAGTAGATTAAAGGAGATTTTTATATCAATTGATGCTATAAAAATGTAGAAATGGAAGAAATGAAGAAAATGTATGGAATGGAAGAAAATGTATTATAAAATAAAACTTTAACAATACACGAAGAAAATATTCAAAACAATGTACGAGATTAAATCGTAAAAAATAAAAAATAATGGCTATTTTTATATTATCTTGGTGAAATAACAAAGAGTAAGATCTTAAATAACAGAAGTATATAAAAAATAATTTTTTTTAAATCATGCTATTTAAAGAATTGTAAAAATTTTCAATTCGCCACTTTTTTTCTGTTCTAAAACGTTTTTGAGGTTCTGCATTTATTGGAACATTTCTTTTTCAAATCCGAAATTAAAGAATAAAAGTGAGAAAAATATATTAACTCAGAATAATTAAAAAAAATTCAATTAAAAGTAATTTTTAATCATTTTTTTAAAATTTTAGATGATATCGAAATGATGGAAATTTTTAAATACTGTTAAATCTAGAGATTAGTCTATTTTTATATATATAATTCTAGAACAATCACTTTATTAAATATCAGTCTTAAAATTAATAATTTGATATTCACATATGGTTTAAGTGAAGCTTGAATTTGATTAAATAATGATTTGTAGAGTACAATGCAAACTATGAATGAAATGTTACAAGTTAAAACCGAGATAAGATTATTTTATTAGATTTATTTAACAATTAGAAACGAAATACATTTCTATCAAATTTAATTTATACATATCATTTCTATTAATAACAAATGAGGGAAATAAATAGAAATTGCTCTAAATAAAATAGAAATTGCTCTAAATAAAATAGAAATTGCTCTTTTTATGAAATATAAAATGAAACTACAAAAATTTTAATTTATGTTTTGCATTAAACAAAAGTAACAAAACAAGGAAAGGGTATCGGAATTATTTCGAAGCTAATGAACCGTAATTTTACAAATAGAATAGTTAAAAAAGGTAAGATTTTGTTTATCCATCTTATTGATCTAACAATATAGCAGTCATTAATCGAAATAATAAAAATAAGACTATAAAAGAGTAGGTGAAATCTCATTTCTACATCAAATAGCTTTGTTGTACTTTCTTCTCAACAGTAAATTCTGTTGAAGCCAAAAGGTACTTTCGTTTACGATTTAATACCCTCATGTCAGCAACAGTGTGTCAGTTACGATGAATAATATAAAAAGAAAATCCTTCGATCGCCTTCGCCATTAGAAAAGGCTTCGATTCAGCAGTGTTTTGGAAACATAATTTCTAATTTCATTAGCGGCACGGAATCCGCCCTCTTAATGGCTGCTCAACTAATACCCCGCAGCCATTCCGACCCGATTTGCGGGACAGCATTAAAAGTTGAAAGACACATTAGAGATCCAAATGGAAGCGATCGCATTCTTAATACTGTTGATTGACCAGAAGAGAATCGGATTTTTCCGGGATGGTTTTCTGATTCGATTTGACCGAAAGGACAAAGGCTTGCAACTAGAATCAATGGCATTATAATATTCATGATCGTAGAAACATAAACTATATTTGTAATAAGCTTTTACTCCATTTGTTCCATTAGAATAATTGAAATATTATTACATTATAAATTCTTTTAATGCGTTTGTTAATGACTTTAATTGAATCTTGCTGGAATTCATAACGGAGATTGATTTTATTGATTTTTGGTAAAAGATATGCAGTATTGGTATTCTGTTAATAAAGCTAAATGAAGGCTACAAAGGATAGAATAACAAATTTTTAGCATCAAATATATTCTGAGAATGACACATTAGCGAGAATCCTACTTTTGAATTTCAATATAAAATGATATAGGTTGAAAACTACTGATTTTTTTTAAGCCACTTCACTAATATGTCTGATCTCTGTAAAGGTGATGTCTCGAATCACAGAACCTTAGGGCACTGAAACCAAGACATACATGATCTAAATGAGTCTCATTTATGAATCTTCATTATATTTATTATGCTATGTTTATTGTGAACTAACATTGTGATTCACAGCTCATAACTTTCACTTTAAATTTTTTCATGCTTGAGATTTTGATAGACATTAAAACTGCAGTATTTTTGTAGTTTTATATCTGAACTGTTTTATTGTGTAGACTAGCCTCCTTTGGTGACCAGCTGGTTCGCCAGTATTAATGCTCAATAAAATGCTTAATAAGTATATTATGTAACTTGTTCTCATAATAGATTTTTCACCAAAATATTTTGAAGCTTCAAATTTTGATAGTCATGTCGTCGTTCACTTATACTATTACGTAGACCTTAAGCACTTCTGTTCATTGTGCTATGCATCTCTCTCTAATTTTCTATTAGAACCCGTAAAATTCAATTTTAAACTAAAGTAGAAATGATAAAACTGCAATGAATATAAAAAAGTTTTTTTTGTTTGTTTTTTTAGGGAATCCAGGCTTTCTTAAAAAAAATAAGAGAACTGAAAGACGAGTAGTTTGGCATTGAAGTCTTATGTGCACAACAGAATAATTTTCTTAACTTATAATATCTCAAAGAATTATTCAACAAAAATTTCACGGATTCAATAAAAAATTCAGTTTTATTTTTAAAAAGATATAAATGCTGTGAATAATAACGTTTTATTTTTTTCGGTTTATAAATATATTTCAAAAATTATGCTGTTTAAATTTTGGACAGTCCTTTAGTCCTAAGGAATCATATTCTGCAAAATATTCTTGACACTTCAACTTTTAAACAAATAAATAAACATTCGTATCTTCTGCATTCAAATATGACTGACAAATTAAGTTTTGAATATTACAATATTAGAACGACTGAAATTTTCATAATCTAGGCTAATCACTCTTGAGAAACTCTGGGAGAGGATTGACTTCCTTGAGACAGTTGTATTCCATAAAATCGACCATTTTTATGGAATACTTACATTGAAATTTAAGTCAGTCAGCCTTAGTGATTGATTTAGTTGATTAGTTACAACTCTTTTTATTTAAAATATTAGCGTCTCAAGAATACTTTGTTAAATATGATTCTCACAGTAGAAGAAGTATGCAAAAATTTAAAATTCTTAATTTATCAGTATTTATTGACTCTATTTATGTAAAATGTAATTATTTATTTCATTTTGAGCATTTGTTAACAGTTGTATGTCTATTACTAAAGCTGTTGGGCATCGATTAGAGTAGATGTATTGTACATATTAAACCATGTTTGCCTTAAATAAAGCTGTTTAATTGAATTTGTAATATAGGTAATACAAAAGATCATAGAAAATGTTTCTTTTAATTTATAATTCAAAAAATATCCTGTTTCACATTTATTTCATTTCATACAGACATGTGTTTAATATTACAATTTTATATGTTTAATTTGGAAAGATAGTTAACTTAATTTTTTTAATTTAAACTTTTGTTAATATGATGACAACGCGTTGATAAAACTTAATTTTTCCCCATTAATGTGCAACGTGCGCATGCAGCTTAAATTTTATGTTTATTTTGTGCGAAATAAAATGTTAAAAATATAATTAAATTATTTTTTAAAAAATTATTAAAAATTGGAATTTAATTTTTTGTTAAAAAATTAGTATCGTTGAAGAGATTATTTTTTGAATTTCAATATGATGTAAAAATCAATTTTTTGCTGGAATATTTTCGGATATTTTAACGGAAAAAAGCCAAAATTTCGCATAATCTATAATTAATTAAAATTCTAATTAAAAATACAAAAAAAATCGCTCCGAGGTGCACATTCCTGATATCCAAGATACACATATGCTAAATTTGGTTTCAAACGGTTTGACCTCTAGAGCACCGACACATACACACATTGAGTATTATAAGTATAGATTAGTATTTCAAGAATATTTGGTTTTAACCCTCTAAGGGTTCCACACGCATTTCGACGTAGCCTCATAGATGTCTTTAAAATGCACTGCATGCATTTAAACGTAGGGTAACGAACGATGTAAATTCGTTTTGCAGAGAAAATCACGTAGGGGTTATACTGCACCGAAAATGGTGTCGACGTATTTTAACGTATTTCTTTCCCCCTACAAGTTTCGACATCTTAATGAATTGGAAGGAAGACAACACAATGAAGTTTTAAGGCCATTTAAGGATGTTACAGGATCTGAGAGCCCGAAGATTCATTTTGGCATAGTGCATTGTAATGTTGCCAGCGTTATGGAGGAATGAGAGGTGAGAAACGAAAGGCCTCGCCCAAGAAAAGAGGGACAGGAATTTTTCCCCAATTGTGTCTCCCATAATGGCTCTATGTGGACTTCAAATTAAATTGCATTTTGTTTCAATAGTTTTTGTTTGATATCCATAGGGATAGGATTTCTTTGATCTAAGCGTTGCCTCAAAGTTCTATTGAATTATTTTTTCTTAATGCAGTTTTATGCTTACTTGTGATTAAACATCACATTGAAGTACTAGCAACTCGAAAGGGATATATTTGAAAAATTGCCATCGATATACAGTTAAAATATTAAATATATTTTTCATTCTTAGTTCAACTATTATTATGATTCAAATCTATATTTTTATGCTAATCTCTACTTTCAATTATTTTTCACAAAGTAAACAGATGCAAATGAATTTTGCGTTTTAAAACAGTCTAAATTTCAAAGAATATAATAAAATATATTATTATATTGTTTCTCTTATCTTGTAAAAATTTGGAATAATGTGTCGTTTTTATAATGCGACTCCTTTTCAAAGTTTTTTTTAAAGAACTCAATAGAATAATTTCATTCAAATTCATAAAAGAAACAATAAAAACATTTTTTAAGAATTATGTCTATTCAGAAAAGTATTAATATTTAGTCTTAATATACCTTGATGTAGATGAAAGCAAATAGTAAAATAAATTTAATTCAGGGTTTGATTTATTTTGTTAGGAATATTAAGAAACGAATCACATTGTAAAAGTCTTAACATCGTAAACTATCTGAAGATATTTTTTCAATAGATTATCAAAGAAGATATATTTCTTAGATAAACTTATAGATCTCTAAAACACTTCTAAAAAAATAAGTAGGTAGTTCAAAAATTCTGTTCTTATTTTACAGTTCTTTGAAGTCGTATTTGTTTTATAGATAAGTTAATGAGAATTCTTCAATATAGAATAAAATCTGAGTGGATAAATGAGATAACTTTTGCTGAATTTTGTGCGAAGTACAGAATGAGTTTTAACTACGCGTTTTTAAGGACGTTCTAATACAAAATAGTGCAGATAAATTCCTGAATGGTGCATGGATAATAAATTGTTTTTGAATATTCAAAAGCGTAGCATTCATAGTTAATGCTTGAAATCACAACCTGCTATTTACTCGTATCAAATAAATAACTTTGCATTACTTTATTCAGATTTTGTTACTGATGCTGGTGTTACTTATGGAAGAAAACTTCATAAAGTGCACACTAATGCAGGATCCACCTTAACCTCTTCAGTCCTGACTTTTTTAAAACGGGTTTAAAAATTTGATTTCAATATCTTTTACCTTTGCTACATCTCAATAGTTTGCGGAAAAAAATATTTGCTGATCAAACAATTTAGCTCTCATAATTTTAAGGTACACATATGTGTACCTCAGGTCTTAAGTAAGTTAAAGCATTCTTGACAAAAAAAATTATTTAATTTTCCTGGTTACTTAATAGCTATACTTGTCTTATTCTAAGGCCTTATAAATGAAAAAAAATACAAAATTTATTATATTAATAATCTATTAAATCTTATTTTGAATAAAATTTCATCTTTTAAAAATATTACATAAGTAGATACTGCATTTTTCGAACTTGGCTCTTCTCTTAGAGTTAATCCTGGGTACATGCATTTTAATACATATTTATCGTTCGTGTAATGTTATAGATGGTTTGACATATCTAGTCTTATTTCTTTTTGGTTTCTTTTCTTAGTCTTATTTATTATTGGGAAGGGACAATTTTTCGTGCTCTTTTAGAGGTATTTTCATCAGATGGTGGTAATGTAATTTCCAATGGTCTTGTAATTGCATTTCCATCTTTTGATGACCGTTCTTCTATTAATTTGTTTTCATTGAAAGATGATTTTTTTTTTACTTGTTCTTGGTTTCCTTTATTGCTGCTGATGAGAATTCCCTCATATTTCAACAGGAACCGAATTATATGCATTTGAAATTGTAATAAGGTCATAGCATTTTAGACTTCATTCCAGGCAGATCAGCGTGTCGCTTTAGCATCATTTTATAGTATATCAAGCAATTGACAACTACTAAATCTACAAAATGTTTGAATGCTCACATCGGTCATTTTTTGTAATTACTTCATGCCGATAATATGCAAAATAATGGTCGATACCTTCCCTATTATATGCTTTTACAATAGCAGATTATTCTATATCAGTTTTTTGTTTCAATTATTTTGTCTGTCTTCTGCCTATTCTAATTGACTCATTACCTAATAGTCGCGGATTTATTATCTTTCTACTTGAGAAGGCACATTTGACTATCGTCTGTGACCCATTCATCCTATTTGCTAGGTTTTATTATTTTCGATACATAAGAAATTCTATTGCTTCCCCTAAAATCACTTTTTCCTAAACCTTTGAGTTAAAGCCACTTGACGTGAAAAAAATTATTATTAGCTTATAAAATTCCGTATATTCTATACATGATGTCAGTTTGAAATATCAATTACTGACTACAAGACAACTATAAAATAAAATTTCTTATTAAAGTTAAAAAATAAATATTTTTAAATTTATATTTTATTACATTACAGAACATAAGAATTATTTATTATAAAAAAGATATACAATATATTCAAGAACAAAAAATGACAATTTGAAAACAAGCGCTCAAAAGATAAACAACGTAAGCAGTCAGGAAACAGGCGGGAAAACGCATGAGGTACACATATTTGTACCTTAGTTAAATTTGTATTTTCACCGATTCTATTATAGATAACAAGATATAATTTGGTAATGAATTTAAGCAGACACCTAGCATTTTATAAAAAAATATACAGGCGTTTATTTTAATAATAAATATTAAAAACATGTACTTATATTTGCTGTGTTTTCTGTTCAACGCCATTTTCGTTATGTATGTAATTAATAGCGATGGATATGAAAAAAAATATCGAACTGTAGTGCTATTTATTGATGCAAAATGGAAGCTACATTCATGAATGTTGAAATGTATGCATTTTTTCGACAAAAGTTTAATTTATCGGATAATAAAAATGAAAAAAGTTGCAGGTACACATATGTGTACCTCGGGACTGAAGAGATTAAAGGTTGTCGGGCCCAAAGAGGAAAACAATTATTATTATTATTATTAAAAGCAATCCAAGGTTTACAATCAAGGTAAAGATCAATGGTAGAACAGCATCCTTACTTTCTCCTATTCATATGCTTATGCAGTGTAGACCTATCCATATTTCTTAGCACATTTTGAATAGAATCAAGTATGAATTTTGTGCATCTTCCTATCTTTTCAGACTGGCGCAAAAATTCGACACATTCGCAATACCGATATCAAACCAACTTACCAAATTTCATTTATCTATTTTGTGTGTGAGTGATTTCAAATAATTATTTAAACACTCATGTGTAATAAATCTTTTGTCAGAATACATTTAAAAAAAATTAATACAAATCTACATTTTGATAAAATTGCATGATACATTTAATTTATCTCAATGCTTCCGTTTTGGGGTATCATGTAAATGCATACACGATTTTTACATACAGATTTACGCATACAGATTTCTCATCAGCCAGTTTATCTAATATTTGAAGATAAGATTACATATAAATTAATTACAATTAGTTATAGAAAGGTTGCAATATGTTGATTTACGATAAAGAAAGAAATTGTTTCTCAAATTCTTTGACAGGAATGATTCCTAGTGAATGTTCAGCCTTTTTAACCCAAGCTATTGAATTGGGAGGTTAAAAAAGTTAATAAAGTGCTTTAAAGGGTTGAAAAAAGGCATTAAGCCATATCCAGTATGCTATATTAAACTGAAATTTGAGAAACAATTGTTTATTTTTAAACCAATTATATAAATAATATTGTCAATCATATATTAATTTTCTTTATATATATATATATATATCTTCTCAATATATTCAGTTGATACGTCTATGGCGGAATTACTTCCAAAACCTTTTGGTATTCTACCTTCCCTAGTCATTCGATCAATTCTGTCAATTTTTATTTCATATTAAAACTATTGGCCATTAGATATGTCATCAATGATCGCCTGCTCTATATAATTTTTCAATTTCGAAAGAAGAAAAAAACGCCTTTTTTTATTGTATTTTCATTTTTAAATAAATTCTTTCTTTCCCCTATTTGCCTGCATGATTCATCAACAACGCAATCAAGTTTATTCATTTTTTCTACCGCTTTTTGATAAATTATGAAAATAAAGTATCAAGCGTTGTGAATGGGTACAATTTGTTTCAATCATTTTTTTATTACCATGTTTCTCTGCGCGTTGGGGAACGTGAATACAGAATTTCTGCAAAACATGCAAATAACTTTGTGTAATAAATTTTGCGAAAACCAGTTCTGTGATACTTGAAGTTTATAAATATTTTACTAAAGCAGATATGTATTGTAATGCTTAAAAGTAGTTAAATGAATATTATAATTCGGCATAACTATACTGCATAATATTTTAATTATTCTAATAATTCATATATTAAAAATTTTCTGTTCTTTATTTTATATATATAATAAAGTGACAAAAGAAAGCGACAGGAATTTGAGGTTGAAGTGGATTTCTCTTGATGATTCCTCTATGAGCTTATACTGCGGTCATGAGTTTATACTTTAGTTTCTTTTGCTTGGTGCTTTTTTAGCATTGGCTTCTATATATTTATTTCCTCTTAAAAAAATTAAAATTGCTGAATTTGTGCATTTTAGTAATTGCGTTTATTATTCTTGTTGTCACGTGAAGTATTTCCTTTTAAAATATTTTCATTTTATCACTTTTTTAATGGATTTTGCTGTTGAATTCTGTCCATAATTGTTCCTTATTGTGAGGATATAGAAATAACGCAACAATAAGCAACACATTGAAAATATTTAAAAAGTATATCAACTTTTTTAATCAAAATATTTGCTATTTAATTATATAAAATTTTTATAAAGTAAAATGCGTTTTCCTGTATTAAATCCAACATCCTACACAACTGTGCAAAAGATTTCAATTTATGGTTAGTTCTTTTGGAAGTTATCAAGAAGTACAGAATTTTTTTTTTTGAGTAAAATGTTCTGTCTGTAGAAAAACGTCGGCCCAAACTCATAGCGACACGGGTGGCATTTGAATCCGTATAGTGTGAGGCGTGCCTTATGGTCACGAGGTGTTTCTTTTTGAAGTCGGTTTCTGATCGTTATCTTTGCTCTTTCTTTTGATTTGAATAGTCTATTCAACAAACCATCGCAATTTGTAACTTACTATTCTCCAATAGAATCACTTTCCAAACCTACTGGAACCTCTCTTATGAAAGACCAGTGAAATAGCTACTGCTACCATTTGCTCTTCAACATTCAAGCTTGTTAAGAAGTATGCTTTTGCTTTGCGTTAAAAATGGATGGCGACTCTGAAACAGAACCTTTAATCGAAATGGAAAGCTCGGATGAAGATTTTTCCTCTTCCGAAAGTGAATCTGATGATGATTCTCTAGATAGTGCTAGAAACTGGTTTCGAGTGAATCCTACTCTTCCTCAGCCGTGTCCTCCTAAATTCCCATTTATTGGGAATACAGGAATAAAAGTTTCTATTGGAGATTCTGATGATCCCTTAGATTATTTCAGACTTCTTTTTGATGAAGACATTTTCTCGTATATAGTCACAGAAACGAACATATATGCTGAATCGTATTTAGCGAATATGGAACTTACACCTTCTTCTAGAGTTCTGAAATGGAATGACACAAATATTCCAGTGATGAGGAGATTTATTCCCCTTTTATTGTTGCAAGGTATAGTTCAAAAGCCCGTGAAGAAGTGGTTTTGGTCGAAAAGGCCAATTTTATCTAGGCCATTTTTTGGAAAAATTATGAGCGAGTTAAAATATGGACTTTTAATGAAATTTCTACATTTTTAAAACAATGACGATTTTGATGAAAAGTTACATCCGAACCCTAAACCTCGGAACATTTTTAAATTACATAATATGCTTGTACAAAGATTTAAATCTATTTATGTACCTAAACCGGAGATATCTGTGGATTAATCTCTAATAGGTCTTTAAATATAAAGGTCTTTTGAGTTGGAAACAATTCATTCCAACCAAACGCGCTCACTTCGGAATAAAATTGTTTCAGCTGTGTGAATCTAAAAGTGGATACATTTGGAACTCTTTCATATATACAGGAAAAGGTACCAACTTTCACGATGACTACAATGATTATGGTCTTTCTACAAAAGGCGTGATGACTCTTCTTCACGAATTAAAAGGAAAAGGATACTGTTTATAAACAGATAATTATTATACTTCGCCAGAACTGGCAGAATTGTTGATACAAAAGAAAACTGACATTTGTGGAACTCTAAGATCCAACCGAAAAAGTTTACCCGCATCACTAAAAAACTTAAGTGCAAAGAAAGGAGAAATAGTCGGGTTTCAAAAAGGTAAAATGTGTGTAATGAAATGGAAGAAAAAAAACACCACTTCTTATGCTTAGTAATTTCCATAACACAGAAATGATGGAAGTACAGTCTAAGAAAAATTCCGATGTGAAGATAAAACCTAAAGTGGTAGTATTTTACAATTCTTCTATGGGTGGTGTGGATAGATACCCTACTACCTGTTGTCAGAAGTCAGCAGTAAAAATACTACAAGAAGATTTTTCGGCATTTGTTAAATCAAGTCGTATGTAATTCTTTCTTAATTTTCAAAAAGAATGGCGGGACATTAAATCATGTTAGCTTTCGAATGAAATTAATTGAACGATTAATCGAAGAAGGAGGCACTTATCCTGATATTCGCATTTTTATCACCCCTAAAGGATCAGAAAATGTAGCTCGTTTCGTTGGGCGACATTTTCCTTCATATGTGCAAAAAA
>JAPMOR010109637.1:168792-207139 GCA_026543865.1 Argiope aurantia
AGCAAAAATTAAGAGAAAACCTTTCTGTTTATATTTGCTCTGTACAACTTTTTACAAAGCGATGTTATCTACTATCGGGGTTAAAAAGCAACAAAACTGTCTCCCCATACACTATTCCTAGAAACCATCTGACTTTTCTAGCCATACAAAATAAAAGAAAGCAATAAGATCTGATATGAATCAGCGGTAATTTGCGCATACCCCAGAGGGAGTCGACCACCCGTGAAGAAGAAGAAGGGAAGAAAAAATCGTGCTCGCGCTTGTTGTACATTTCTTTAGGAAAACCGAAACGATTGTGGGTGATAATACTTGTCAAGTTTCCTTCCCTTTTAAGAGGTTTCAGACGTAGAATGAAAACACTCAGAGGGTTAATATGACTCACAGAGCAGAATATGAAAAAATGTAAAACTCATAACTCATCAGTGCACTTACTAACTCAAATTACATAAAATATAATTATATACTTTGTCGTAATTAGGGTTGCGTGTATTTGTTGTGACTCCAATTATTGGGACCTTTTAGAAATAAATAATTTTATTTACATTTTAACTAAAGGAATTAAACATTTGATTATTACTACTATCTTCACTGAGGCAGTGCACGCGAGAGCATTTCGAATAGCTTTATTAAAAGCATACCTGGATGATGAGCGGCGCTGCAGTTACACACACACAGCCTCGATGGAGCCTGTAGTTTACAGATATCTATGATTTATGACAGATATATATGATTAATGATAGGTATTTATGATTTGTGATAAATATATATGATTTATGATAGGTATATATGATTTATGATAGGCATTCATGACAACTTCATTTAGACCATTTTAAAAGTATTAAAGAGTATGCATGTCTATTACTAAAGATTTATAAATTAGCCATTGGGCCCGTATTTGAATGGATATTCTATATATATTAAACCATGTTTTACCTTAAAAAAAGTTGATTTATAAAATAAATAATATATATATATATATGTTATAATATATATTATTGCAAACAATGATGGAGATATTTGTCATCAATTTATTTATTTTAGAAAATATCACATTTTTTTTATTTATTTCTTTCATATAGTCATGTGCTGAATTTAACTTTTAATAATAATTAAATTATTTTTTAATCTAAGTTTTTGTAAATTTGATGGTAACATGTCTGTAAATGCTAATTTTTTGCCATGCTCCTGCCGATTAAATTTTATTTTATTTTGTGTGAATTCAATTGTTGAACCTCCGGATTTGGCTCCAAACTTAGCAAATATTTTACAACTATACGATAAATTTGACTACTTTCGTAACAAAAAGGATGGCCTCAGAATTTTCGAAACACTTTACGATAACTCTATTCATATTCGAGCTCATATTCATATTTTTTTAGAATTTTCGATACCCTGTCACTAGAGCTATAATAAATCAAGAAATAAAGCAGAAAGAAACAGTAGTTATAGATGAATAAAGAGACATGAGTAGTGCAACAAAGCTTCTCTATAGAGAGCTATTTTCAGCGAAATATTTCTGATCACTTCGTGCTGTTATGGATTTGCTGCTTGTCTGTTGCTTTTAAACAAATGCTGCTTTTTTGCCTACCCTTTGACTATGTTTTGCTATTGTATGCTCGTGTAAAATATATCACCTTTATCCTTAATTTACCTTAACAAAATAGTAAAATCCGGTGGATCATATTATATTATTTGAATGTTATATACTATTGCAGGTTTCGAAACGCAAGCGTTATTATATTTTAATTCCCATAACATTATCCTGTATTTGAATAACAGTTCTTCACCCACTATTCTTTTTAAACTAATCAGTTTTTAATGAAAATTTCCAATTGAAATTGGAAATAATTGGTTATAGTTCTGATATATTGGAATTTTATAATTTTCCAGAAATAAAATTTGAGTTGAATGAATCAACAGATTAAATTTCAGACGAATACATTTCTACGTGATTCTTCTATAAGTTTATAAAGTGTAATACTTTTGAAACAGTTTAATAATACTGTATGTATAACATAGGATCAGGTATGTTGTATGTCTATGCATAACGATAACTTTCTTGTTTGTAAGAATTTACTTTTACTTATTTCCTAATATGCTACAGTTCTGAAATTTATTTGTTCATGATGGCAATATAAAATTTTGGTATTTTCTGAATTCTATAGCATTCAAAGTCATAATTTTCATTTTTATTTCAATTTCATATGAAAACAGTCATCTGTTGAAAAGCTGATAACGAAATTCTATGATAATTATACTGTTTTATAAGTTTTACTGAAAAACTTAAACGTAGATAAAAAAAGAAAAAAAAATTTAAAATAAATCTTTTTATAAAGTTACTAATTTATTTTTTTAATCATCAATATGGATGTAATAGGAAAAATCGTAGAAGTTATTGGGAGTTTTTTAAATCATCAATATGGATGTAATAGGAAAAATCGTAGAAGTTATTGGGAGTTTTTTAAATCATCAATATGGATGTAATAGGAAAAATCGTAGAAGTTATTGGGATCGAAATGCGATACGAAATTTCATCCAAGTCGAAGGCTAAAATATCTTTTAATTATTCATCAAAATTAAATATAAAATAAATACGATAACAATTTCAATTTTCCGAAAGAACTTTAGGGCCTCGGTGACCTGGGCTCGGCTGCGTATGTGGAGGGTTTTAGGTTCGAGGCCCGATTCCACCATAGATCCATAGTGTAAACGGGTCTGGTGTGTGTTAAATCCATGCCACTGGTGTGGCCTTACTTAACTTATCACTAACTTGGTCACTGTTGTGGTGTGGAGAGTGGTTCCTGCTCGGATGTCGTCTTCGTCAACTGACCGTGGTTCAGAATTACGAAGTCCGTCCCAAAGTAGCACTAGTGTTGCTTTAAAACAGGATGTTAATATAACTGAACTGAATCGAGGGCATTTTATTAATGCTTTACACTTTTATGATAGTTATTTTTACCTAATATTTGAAGGATTTAAATTTCTGTTCCTTATTTCCCTTATAAAGATGTAATTAAAAAATCTAAAGATTTTTCTCTCAAAGAACATTAGATCGTAACTCATTGTCACATTTTTTTTTTTGTCTTAAAGATGTTAGGCATTTTCTAAGAAATTTCCTAATGTCCTTTTTAAAATAAATAGCAATATTATTTCCCCTCAAATGAGATAAAATTCTTTTGCCGTCTAGTTAACCTTTATAAATTATAAGAAAGGTGTATACCGCTTATAGGAAAAATTGTATCATAAGAAATGCATTTTTCACGGCCTTGTGAAAGACGGGTTTTTTCGAGGAAAGGAAATCCTAATTTAGTTGAAAGACTTCTATTTTAACACAGCTTTTCTGCAAAGCTGCCGAATAGATTTTCCATCAAAAGAAATATTACTCTCTGCAGGTGGCGCAGATGTGTTCAAAAACATTTTAGAGCTGACAACTGCATTCGATTCCCAAAGCTGCATTCAAAAATAGCCGAATGCTCCCAACTCAGTAAAAATACAATGGAATTTCCTTCAGACAACAGTATCTTCTTTTAGCAAATAAACAGATTTATAGGAAATATAAATATATTAGAAAATAATTTTTTTTATAAATAACTCTTTTCGATGAATTATCTTGCAGTTTCATGTTTCTTTTACTTTCTTTTATCTAATTCAATTTTACGTTTTTAGAAAAAGAAGCATATAAAATGTATCTAAATATAAGTTCTGGAAACTGTTTACGGCATGAATATTCTTTAAAGTTTGGTATTTCACTAAATAACTTAATTTTGAGGTTTATCTAAATTGATATCTGTTATTTAATTGCATCTGTTTTCTTCTAATGTCTATTAATTTGCTTAAAGTATATTTCCGTTTCAAGTGCCTTGTACTTTGTAAAAAAATGTTTCATATTTGCAAAGATGGAATTTGAAAAAATAATTTTTTCTTCGTTTCGGATTTATTATCACTTTAAAATTTTGAACACATATTTCTAAACCACATTTCGTTATATTTATATTCTCAGGGCAGAATTATAGTTTAACGGATCAGTTTAATAAAATTTTAATTCTATACATGTGAAGAAATTCAGTAATGAATCTGGGAAAATTGAATTCATGATTTGAAAATATTTATAATAATTAAAATGTGAAGATAATAATTAATAATAAATTAAGAAAGTTTTTGCATTGATTTTTTTTAAAGTTCACCTATTTATTGAATACGAAAATTATTTTCTTAACAAAAATGAAAAAGTCAAAACAAAAATTTAAAAAAAAAGCGTGAGGTGAGGATTTAAAAATGTTAATTGAAATTATACTAATTTTATAATGAATTTAATATTATATAATTAAACAATAAACATTACCTTTATCAATTTTATTTCTTCATTTTTTATTATCAATCATTATTATAATTATCAGATTTTTATTTTGATCTCCTCATAGTCTTAACAACAAAATATACTTTTTAATTTTGAGCCACATATTCATCTTCTAGTGTTCATATTATATTATTCATGTTGATTTAATAAAAACAGCAGAACTTTGAAAATTGAATGTCTTTAAGCTAGCGACGGAACACTGTTTACTCCTATACCAATTCAGATATCTTCTTTCTAAATTTACATTCATATTCAGAACAAACATATCTTTAAGTCGACAATCATCTTCCACAAATATTGTTGATTTATAAGCATAAATATTCTAATTTATACATATTAATACATACTATATATATTTAAAATTTTGTTAAAATTATATATATAGAGAGAGACTAAACTATATACTATAAACTATACAGACTAAAATGTCCAACAGAATTGATTTTGATTCCTCGTGACCTGAAAATACCCTGAAATTAGAGCTAAAAGATACACCATATTTACAGATAAGAAAATAAAACAATAAGTTAGAAGAATACGACAACTAATAAGCAAAAATAAATTAACATAAAATAACCATATAATATTACTCAAACCAGTTATGTAAAAAAAGTAAAGAACATACCAGCAGCAGGCAAAAATTTTTTTTAACATAAGCTCATTTTGTTTCCCCTGCCCTAAACTGTTTTAGTTAACGCCTTTCAAGTTAAAAATAATTGTAGGGTCACAGCTCCATCTATTGAGTTAGTTAATATGCAACGGAAGGACTATTTTTATTTTAGGTAAAGGATTAATCCCAAATCATCTCCTTTTTAATTAAAAATAATAATATTGCAGTAGTTTCTGGGAAATGCATTATTAGTTAAATTTTTAATGAGATTATTTGGTGCTTCAATATAGGAAATTTTGTTATTACAAACTATTTTAATCCGGTTAAATTATTAGAAAATTAGATTTTTGAAAATTTTAGAGTTTAGATTAGAATGATAATTACCAAGTTTCGTTATTTTAAAGTTGAATTCATCCCTTTTATCGTAGATGCCAACTATTGTTTTATCATTAGTTAATTCGATTTTTAATTTCAGAAAGGTAGCCTCAAGTTGATTTTTTTTATTTTTTTCTGTTAAAATTAAATCCTTTGGATAGCAATTAGTCACAATATTGGTATTATCTAAGTTTATCAAAACTAAGTCATCAATATACCTCCACACGTTTATTAAATTATATTTAATTATTTTTTCTCATGGTAATGTAGGAAAATATTAGCTAAAGTACTTGAGAAAGCTGTTCAAATTGGAATGCCTTTTATTTGTTTATAAAAATTAATTCGATTAAAAACGCAATTTTCTGTAATATTAAAATTACATAATTCTAGCCAGTTATTTTTAAGATAATATCGCCATTTAAATATTCGTCATATATAAAAATATAGACATTTATGAATTTTTCTTGAGGTAAATTGGTGCACAAATTTTCGAAATCAAAAGTATTAAGTTTATTAATATTGTTATCTTTGAGAAAATCCAATACTTCTTCGTTAATATTGTCTAAAGTTATATTCATCTTTGATTTTGTCCAGGATAACTTTTAAGTATTTAAAGAAATATTTTCCCGTATAATAATTATAACTGCCAGTGCTTCAAGTCACGAATCTGAATTTTAATGGTTTTTTTTATGTAATTTAACTGCTGGGAATGAATAAGGATATTTCAGAGAATAATTCTTTTTTTTTCTGCGAAAGCTAGCATTTTTTTATCTAATTCGTTTTTCCTCGTGTTCTTTAAAATATAAATTGCGTTAGAGTTATTTTCATTAATTAGAAGTTCTTTATAATAATATTTACAAATTAAACAGAAATTATTTGCTCTCTAAACTATATTTTGAGCTAATTATATATATATATATTTCTCTTGTTGTGTTGTGACTTCGGGCACTGTACAAGCCAGCTGACAGTTATCTGTCAGCGATTCATGCCGATTGAGTATCTCTTGTGTTTTCAGTAGAGCCAACTAGGGCCAAGAGTACGATTTAGCTATTCATGCGTCACATTCGCTTGCACAACTCCTTTTTACAGGGGGGAACATTCACGCACCTCACAGATCGAACACAGAAGAGGAACAACCATGTCCGAAACGGGACGCTTAGATCACAGGAAAGACACGCTACCCTTATGCCAGGACGCCTCCATAATATTTATTGTTTTCATATACATCCTTAAAATATTGCTTTAAATGTCTTTGTATCAGAAATATTAATATCAGATAAATCCATGGAAATCTGATAGAAATACTTTAAGACATTAAAAATTTCTCTCACATTTCAACTTTCAGTGAAATTTGATTTTTAATTAATAGTATCGTTAAATATTAATTCATGTTTCGGAGTTCAACACTGTCACTGCTACACCGTACTCAAATGACTGTCCTACATTCTTTACGTTTTGATCCATTTTCAAAGAAAAATACCTTGAAGTAAAGATTTAGATTTCTAAAAATTATTATTCTAATTCGCAGTAATTGATATTCTATTAGAATATTAAATGTTGAACTTCGCATCTATAATCTGCATATTGTACAGATAAATATTATATTTGCTAATATATTCTCAATTTCTAACATTTAGTCATTATTATTTTATTAAATATATAGGTGTTAAAAATCCTATAAATCCCTGTCAGAAACACTCTAAATATACTAGAATTTTAATTAATATATTTTAACTTCTAATGAATGCCCTGCACTTCTCTATGTTTTCACTCTTTCTTAAATTATTTATAATACTTGATATTTTCGAGAAAACTTTTGATCATCTTTTTTTATATTTCATTAAATACCGTTTAGTAATTTAAAACGCTTTTAAGACTTTTTTTCTTTAGTTCATTCTACTTTTTGCATTCAATATATTTCGTAATGCATGGTTACAAATAATGTGGAAACCAAAGATTACTTTCTTCTGTACATACTTTCTAAATTGCGCAATCATTGTAAAATAATCTTTTATTTAAATTAAAATATTAATCGTCAACATTGAGCTCTAAATTTATTAAAAATTTTTACTGTCACTAATAATGAATATAAAAATATTCAGAATTTTAGAAAATGAATATAGGAGTGAAAAATCGATTTCACTGTAAACCAAAGTACAATCAGATTATATGCAAAGTTAAATAAAAACGTTTGGAAAATAAAAAAATAATTAAAATAAAATAATTTGATTTCTGTAGATTTCTGTTTGATTCTACTTATAAAAGTATGTCTCTAAGAAATATTTGATTCGGATTAATTGTAATTTGTTTCACAATTCGTCATATTTCTTACACTTACTGTAAAAGAAAAACTGTTTAAATTTTTAACAATCATATATCGACGCTCTTTTAATAAATCTTCAAAAGTATATTTATTAATTATTTTATTAAAAAATTATTCGCGAAATCTAACAAATTATTTGCAATAAAATTAAGAAAATTGAAAAATAGAAACAATATCATAAAACCCGCTAAAAAGAATTAAGTCAATGGAATAAATTAACTGCTTTTGACTATATTTGCGTTATTTGTGCTATTATCGAATGCGAAAACAGTTATGCTCCATTAGTTTCATTATTTCAGATATAGTGAGCTGAATTAGAAAGAAAATATTTAAAATTTTAAAGCACAAAATTTTTTTGATGAATAAAAAAAAATCTTTCAAAAAATTATGAAAACATCGCTTGAAAATAAAAAAAGAGAGATTTAAATTGAAAAAAAAAGCAAAGAGAGAAGTCACTAGAAGAAAAATAAGGAAGGAATTCTAGTACCTATCTGAACGAAAAATTCCTATGATAAATGCAAAAACAATATAATATCATAAATCTGATGATGTCATCGAACATCAAAGGTACGCTTAAAAATTATTGATGAATTGGGATGTAAATTTAAAAACTATTGATGAATTGGGATATGCCATGAAATATCCTTGCTGCTTGCCCCTTTATAATAGCATAAACTTTAAAAAAACAACCTACCAGACAGAATGTGCTTATTGAAATAAAGCAATGCCATTCTTTATCTCATATTCGAAGTATAGATTGATCGTGACCCTGCTGCATACAATGCTAGAATTAATAAAATAGATTCATTAAAACTTTTCATCAAAATATTCCTTATTTTGCATGCATGGCGCAAAAATTACTCAGAATCAATAGTGAAAAAGTCAGAGCTGGAATTTTTTATGCCCCTACAATCAGACAGCTTTAAATCTCTTTTTATTCGGTGAATTCGATTTAGGAGACGAAACGAAAATCAAAGGTCTCATTTGTCCTTGCTCTTAAAATCTTTTTCGGTAATCACACGGTTGAAAACGCTAAAAGCCAAATCAACGACTTCAAAGTCTGTGGTTGCAAAATTAATATAGTGGCTCCTTATTCTTACAGCCATTTAGACGATTTTCCTGAAATTTGATGATTATTCAATGAATTTTTCTTTGTGAAATATATTGACACATAAATATATTTTCAAAGGCTGGACAAAATAGCGGTTTCTTTATTTATTTGAATCTTTTCATGTGTGATTTTTAAGTAATAATATAGATTTACTGTAGTGGATATTATATTTTAATTAATTAAAATATTTACAAAATTTCTTAAGGCGAATGCTTTTTTATATAGCACCATCTTCCTCAAATTTGGGTGATAATGGAAACAGTTTGGAAAAATGGAGGAGCAAATGGGATATTCAAATGATGATATATTGCCACAGTAAACCTATAGAAACTATAATGCACATAACAATGGATAACATTTCATGGGGACACAACAGTAACTTAGTCTATGTCACATGAGAATTAGGCTGTTAAATATTTTTGTTATTTAAAAAGAATCGTCTTACAGTTGATTTCCGTTTCAGTTAATAACTTTAATTCTCAGTTTATAACATACAGATTTTCTAATGACTAAATGATTAAATTTTCGACGGATATTTTTTTATTTATGAAAAATATTTATAATTACTGCAGCTTATCCGTGAATCAAAGCTGAAAAAAATTCAGTCAACTGTCTTTTTAGATATTTTAATCTATCATTGCAGATTACAGCATATTGTTTGAAGATTTGATTGATTTGCTTTATCATACCAGAGAACAAAATCAAACGTAAAATGAATCTTATACGTCTTAAAATAAAAAGCTCTACTAATGATACAGAAAATTTTGCATGCTTTCATTCACAAATAATTTAATTAGTAATTAAAATATTATTTTGAATTGAAGTAGTTGTATTACTAAATTTCTTATAATACTTTAGAAATCAGTGGTAAATATCATTAATTTATTAATTTACCTCTTTTCAATCTTCTGATTAATACGATAAATAAAGGATGCTATAAAATTGCATACACAAATATGTAACAGAAAGAGTATCTACATAAAACTGTTTCATTTTTTGGATAAAAGATCTGATTTCTAGATTTAATGAAACATAATATGAATGATCTTTAGTGATTATAATGAGTATTTTAATCACATTATGTGAATAATTCTTGTGAAAGATGTTGAATCCCAAAATGTATAAATCATTCGTAAACTTTAAAAATCTATTAGCTGCAAAATTCTCTAATATTATCTGATATACCTAGAGAATCATTATATTGCACATGCTTGAGAATTATATTTGATTAATGGAACTCAACTATTTATACTTTTCATAGAATTATTGGATCTGTGTGAAACTTTTTGCATGTCTCGAAATCGCCAAATCTACGTACAAAGAATTAGCATATGTATTCTTTCTATAGCTGAGTGTAATCTTTTCGACTTAAATCATTCTACAAAGAATATAATCTTGAAGATAATATTTTGAATGATTGGATACCACATTGAATCAAACATGATCTTATATGATAACTGCGTGCATATATAACTAAGATCTGCCATAGAATATTCTCTGGAGGAGACAATACTTATTATTAATTCATTATTCTTTAATCTCTTTCAAATCGATTCAAAATTAATAACCTTTGCTGAATATTTATATTCATAGATAATTATGAATAATTTTGCATACCAATTATACTTTTCAGGGACATATTGCAAATATTGTATTTTTCGTTTGAAGTTTTTCATTTATGGGTATGTTTATTGTCTTTTTACTTTCTAGTATACGAAGTATAGAAAAAGTATAGTAATCGTCAAAATTTCGAATTCGAGATTTTGACGAATATCCACGTTTTAAACCTCCATGAGTTCGGAAACTGCATTTTCGGAAAATATCCCTCTGCCTGTCTGTGACAAAGATAACTCAAAAACGCTTTAAGCTATAGAGTCAAAATTTGGTATACAGATTTAAAAGCAAAGTAATAGATTTCTGTCAAATTTTGAGCAAAATCCATTCAGTGAAAGCTTGTCTTTCTATCTGTTTGGATGTATTGTTGAATGAATCTATTGAATGTTATCTATTAATAACTACACACGATAGTAAGATAATTACAAAACGACGTGAGCTAGATAGATAACATTCAATACATGGATAAGCATATTTAGTTTACCACCTACCATGGCTAATTCCAACAAGAGGACCGTCTGTCGGTCTGTACTTTCAGAATTGTGTAAACAGGATAACTAAAAACTCATTGACTTAAATATATTGGTATTAAATTTGGTATGTGATTTTTTGACTACAAGTACAGATTTGTGTTAAATTTTTATTTCAATCGGTTGAAAAAGTATAAATTCTAAAACATAAATTCGCTTTTTGGATACTATTGGCCGCATGCCAGGGATTAATCATCAATTCCCTCTCCAAGAATCGCACTATAGATTCAGCAAAATTTCTAAACTGGCATCAAAATTTAATATTTCTAAATTCTGTCACCAATGCCATAGAAGGTGTTCACTGGGATAATATCTTTATTAGAGAATATACGAGACAGTTTTTGAGATACCCTTCCCACTGATTCCTCAGATGATTAGTATTTTCAGATTTAAACAAACGCCAAGGTCATTTTACTTTTATTTCAAACGAAAAATTTAAGCTTTGCACAGAAAGTAAATGTATATATTATCTTTACTACCAATTATTTTCCTTTATTAGTTTCTACAAACCGCTAATAAAAAATTCTGGCAATAGTCCGCTTTTTTCTACATTGAAGATAGTTAACATTAAGCCCTGAAATAAAAACTGAGCAATAAGCCTAAATTTTGAACTATAGCGAAAATACTTTGACAGCTATTTTGCATATATAACTAATCACATTTCAGTTATAAGATTATAAAATTTATAATTACAGAATAATAAAAGCCAAATTTGTATTTTGGATGTATTCTAGAATCAAAACAGTAGAAAAGTATTTTAACCTCTCTTTGATGCCTTCAAACACGATGCGAAAGATATTTTCGAATATTTCTATTGATAAAAGCTTTATCCAACGAGTCGAATTGCAACAGAAAATTTATATGTAGGAAGAATGAGGAAATAAGAAAACTCATCCTCTTCCAAAACCTATTATTCAATTTTGAAGCATTTTGCAGGTATAAAAAAGAAAACTAATTTAAGTGTATTTATTTTTATAAGTGTATTGACTAGTTACGCTCCTAAGTGCTGCACACAACGAAAGAAGTATGCCAGCTATTCTGTATATATATTAATTAATCTTAATACAGGATATGAAAAATATTTTGAATATTTCCATTGATAAAGCATTATCCTACAAGTCGAACTTCAACAGGGAATTTCTATATACGAAAAATAAACAAATACAAAAATGTATCCCCTCCCAAAATCTATTAATCAATTTTGAAACATTCTGCAGGTATAAATCAGAAACGTATTTAAGTGTATTTATTTTTTACTAATTAAATGCGCAGTATATATTGTTTACCATTAATTGTCTGAACCAATAATCAATATCACACTCTCTTAACATAATTGCTGCCAAAATGTGAATATCAAACTTCTCATGCATTCATAGCTCCATCTTAAAAACAAACCGAGAGATAATAATGACTATCAATGTTTACTATTGACTCTTTGAACTTGAAGCACTCTGGCTGCATGACACCTTATCGACTTTCCAGTGCCTTGGGAATCCGTCCGGCTGGAAACGTTGATCATGCTAAGGCGTTTATCCTGTTCGTGTAATTATTTATCGATCTTAAATTATCAGGTACAAGTAATTATTATCACTCAATGTTCGAAAAGCTAACTTAGTGTCGCGTTGTCAGAGTGAGGCTGATGAAACTGCGAATAGCCCAGTTTAATTCAATGAGCAACTAAGACGCAATTTAACAGAGATCGAATTTATGATGTTGGGGCTTAGAGTAGGAATTAAACACCGCAACAATGAATGAAGAGGGGAGATTGTTTGGTTAAGGCGGCTGAGTTATGAAGGACTGTTTCATTTGGAAGGGCCAAATGAAACCATTGATTTTGTGCATCCGCAGGGAGCGCAAATGATTCCTTTAGATAAAGAATTTAATAGAAGGCGGATTTAATTCCTTGAGATAATTGTTATGGTATAATGCATTGGGCGCATTTATAAGGTATATGAAAGTGTAAAAAGTGAAATTTGGCGGAAAAGTTAAAATTTTTTATGTATTTTCTATATTTTAATATATATATATATATATTCTTTGTGATTGCTTGGAAATCGTAACGCGTTAATAGCGAAAGATGGAGGAATCGCCTCTGTTTTAATTTGATGTATATGTTTTATTCATAAATTGCGAAATCAAATATCTCGAATCTATTTTGTCATGAACATTCTACCAGTAATCTGTTTTTTTTTTAAATATAAATAAAGAGATCGTATCGCGATCTTTTATTTTTAGAGTTGCGTTTTTAATTCAGTTACTGTATTCAAACGAAATATAGTTATAAAATAATAGCAATGCTGATCTACAGATGAATGAAAAGAATGAGAAAGATGAATGAGCATATATATTTCATGTACCCACACCCTTTAAAAATATTTTCTTGTTTTAACCAGCATAACTTTGAATTGGCAGTAACCTCAAATAGACGTGATTCGTTCATTCAGACATGCTTTTGTATACCCAAAGAGCATAGAAGATGCGTGTTAAAAGTACTGTTTTTTCTGAAAATTCTTTATTTCTGAAAATTCCGAAATGAAATTTATTTGCTTTTTGCAACAAGGGTGAATAAAAGGAGATCGTATTGTGTATTAAAGTTCTTATCTGTCTCAAAAGATTTAAAGTGGGACAAGGAATTACTAATCGCAACCCATGTCATGATTGAGATGTATGACAAGTTTCTACAACGTCAAATATTAATGACTAGATACCAAAATTAACTAATCAATTAACTTGCAGTATTGCACGAGTGTTCTTTCTTTGTAAAGGGAGCGCTGAAAAAGATTCCATATGCTCCAAATCATAATCTAGTGTCTGTAAAGACGATTTTGATATACAGAGGATCTGGTCATTTAAGACCAATCAATTCACTCATTATCCCGCCTTGTAATTTCTGTTTACTCTCCATTTTCAAATCAGATATAAAAAGAACTGGATTCGAGATCATAGGTACTGTGGAAAAGAAATTAAAGAAAGTTCAAAAAGAACTTTCATTTATTGTATTTAACAATATGAAGCTAAATTTTGAAAAGTGAAAAATTTTGTATGGATTAAATGTAAGTTTTTCTCAATTACACTTCCCTAACTCAAAGAGTCATCTAGGATGTTAAGCAAATAATAATGTCATAACATTTGGTCATTAGATACTTCAAGTTATGCACAATCGAAAGTTAATTGAGAAAAAATTTAATTGAAGAAGTCGTTGATAGGTAACTCTGGACTTATTCAGAAATTATGTAGAGCATTATGCAGCGGAACTGTGCCCCTATCTGCATATTCTTACATTATTTTTTTAATAAAAGTTTAGTGCATAACCTGGAGTGTCTGCCATACGAATTCCATATCAGTTTGGTCCAAATAAAAGCCTGTGTGGCTCTCTGAGTTGAAAAAATTTAATTTTGAAAACCTGTGCATTGAAGGTAATAACAAGAAAATTCATAAAAATATATTCATTTTTTAAATTAAATCTCATGTCCAGTTATCTTTAGCCATCCTTTGTATTCATAAATACGTAAATTAACTTTGTAGTATAAATAAATTCATCTCTTTCGGGGAAAGCATGTGAAATATATGCCTTATTTGTTCAATGTTTGCAACATCCCACATGAAGAAGACAGCATTTTGTAGGTGCGTTAAACTCATCGATTGCAGATCATTCTATATTCACTCATTCACTATCAGTTGCTCCTTAAATGTATTCTAAAGATTGTCGTATGCTAACAGTAAGGAAATAGTTAAAGATTATTATATTCTTGTAATAAAGATTTTCGTTTAATAATTTGAAGTTAAGTTATTTAATATGCTGAATTGATATTCTGAAAATCAAAAAAAAAAAATATGACCTTATTATTACATTTATGAACTGAACTTTTGTCATTTGAAGCTAAATAGGTAGTACTAAACAATAACTTACTTAAATCATATTATAATTAATTATAATTTTTTTCTTCAGATATGTATAGATTTCCATCGACAAAATCTTGAAAAGTTCACAAGATACATTTGAACGTAAAGCAAGCAGACCGTCAATTGAAAAAATATGCCCATAATAAATTTGTCATAATGTTTTGTGTAATAATGGTTAAAGGTTATCTTCATCATAATCAAAAGTAGTTCTCATAGAAATTTAACTTAAATATACTTAATAAAAATTAAATAATTCACTGAATGCATGGAATTTGTCGAAGTTAAATAAATGTACACGTCTCAGATGTCTTCCCAACTATGCGTTCGAAAAGTTTAGCGAAAGGAGTACCGACTCAATCGTTAGCATCTCAATAAGGTTTAAAATGTAGTCACGTATCTATTATGAATCTATTTTTCATCATTGAATTGTCTTCGATTCTGTATACTTTCAGCTCTTTTAAGTGCAAAGTCTATAATATTTGCCTCGCGTTTAATCTGAAAACAAAGATCTTTTTCCTACAGAGGTTATGATCAAATCCATATTTGGAAAGTTTTCTAAACTCCGTCATTTTTCCAGTAATATAAATAAATTCTTTCAACGAAAAGTAATTTTATTTTTCGGAATGAACTTGAAATCATCTTCATATAATTTAAATTTGTTTATATTATCTTCATCATTAGAAATAAATTTTACAGACTATTTGATTTTAATTTTGGATATAGAAATCAATTTTCACCAACGAATTCTAATTTTCTTACAAAAGTATAAAAAGAAATGGTTACTGAATAAAATATAAGCAAGCAAACAGTGTTATAATATAAAACAAATTATTAAGATCTTTATTTCAAAATTCTGGAGGAAATGGATAAAATGTAAAACTTCTAAAGGCGCACATTTTCTATTCGTTCCGCTTAAGCATTTGACTGAAATGTATAATCAATAAAGTAATAGAAAATTACTTAAAGCTAAGCAATCATTTTTAAACAATGTAGCATTAGATTAACACATTACTTATCGGAATTCCCATTCGAATTAATGTAACCGTCAAATTTAATCAATAGTCAAGAAAACATTTGAAAATGAATAAAAAGCAAAATAAGGACCATGAAGCAAAATAAGGAGCATGAAAAAAAAAAGCCTTTCTTGCTTTTTAATCAATTACCCAAATTTTATGTAATGTAGTTATTTCAGAAATTACTTCTTAGCATTAACTGTCTCAGATGAATTACAAACAATTCGCTTCTAATCATAGCATTTTAACGCTAGAGAAATACGGTTTTTGAGTTTTTTTACCTCAAATAAATCTCTGCACAATTTGCTTTTAATTTATGTTTAATCACTTGTTCATTTAAATTTTATAAGAAGCTCAGAAGATAAAGAATCCATTGATTTATAAATGTTGGATAATTTAGAGTAAAACACATTCATATTCCAAGCATAATATAATTCAACTTTTATGCTTCCAAATTTTACTATTCATGCCTTAAATAATTAATAATGGTTAAATGTAATTTTTAAAAACAGTTTTGTATTGTCATATCATTCTGTTTTATTGTAAAACATCCAAAAAAATTTTAATGTTTTGTAATATGTGAAAAGAATTATTCATAAAAGCATTCACATCCGTTGTGAAAGATTTAGATGCCTATATAGATCGTACAGTTATGTTTACCTTATAGCTGTGAAGCCATATTATTAATACCGTTACAAATGTTATATACATATTGTTAAAATTAAACTGATTGAATAGATTATATACTTGCAATCAATTATTAATTTAATAATTCATTCCTTAGGAAATCTATAATAATCATTTCATCCTTCTATTGAATCCTTCAATCCTTCTATTTGAAAATCGCTTGTTCTGATCTTTGAATGAAACAGAGAAGCAAATGATGAAATATCTGCAAGACATAATTACTGTACCAGACAAAAATGAAAATTACATTTATTAAGCAGAATAATTAAGTATCAGGATATACAGACATTACTAAAGTTTGCTTCTATTGAATTATGAGATGAATTCGTTTTGGAAACTATACACGTGTGATGGAATTGCTTTAAGCTATCAAGGGAAGGGAATAATTTCAATTAACATTGTGATTAATTCTAAAATTAAATAGGGAGGGAAGAATCAAAAGAAATTTAGAAAATTAAGATTATTACACGGTTAATTATTAAGAAAATTAAGAATTTTAGCTCTTAATAAATCCGTAAGTGTAATACACCGAAATTAATAAAATATGTATTTTCATGAGTTAGACGAATTTACTTCAAGTTCGAGGAATGATATGTTTCGTGTATCAATCATTAAGGACGAGTTTAAAATAAGATGACTTTAATCGACGTCGGATTAATATTTAAATGAAATCATAATGAATGAAATGATTAATTTTAAATAGGTTTAAGAATGCAATTTCAATTTAATGAACGTGTAACCAATTTAAACCAAGAATAGATTATTTTAATCAGGCTTATGATTCATCATTCATCAAAAATATTGGGAAAAAAAAGACAGAAAGAAATTTAAATGTAATGCAATCATAATATAGCTGATTTATAAGTAAATCAAGAATTTTTTTTTCATTTTGATCATTTTGCAATTGTTATAAACTATTACTGAGGATTTGTATTTGTTCGGAGTGGAAAATATTGCTTCCATTTCATGAAATGACACATTTTACGACCTATAAGAATTAATTTAAAATAAGATGAATCTTTAATATTATTCACCTTTTAATGAATATAATAAAAAAAATGTTTCCTTATAATATATGAATCTTACATATAAACAACAACAACAAAAAATTATTTTCGGGTGCATTGCGTATCATAAGAACAATTGTATTCTTCAAATAATCAAAAGAATAAAATCAAGAAAACAGGTAGCAATCCATCAACTAAATCGTTTGAACAGAACAAACAAAATGAACTCTGAAAAAAATTATATATGGTACATAGATCTCATTAAAATAACTGCAGCTTTATAACCAGATATTTTAACGTATTCCTTCATATCAAATAGATCATAAATCACATTAAAACTGCAACATCCACGGGAAGAAATAAAAAGGAAAAAAATATATATCGAACGGGAAAAGAAGGCTTAGGAGTAACAACATAATTTGGCCTAAATGGACAGAGCTGAGTGGCCATGCGTCATGGGCTAATGTAATCACATTTAGCTGCAGCACAGCTCCACCAACGTGTTACTGGCAATAGATGTTACAGGGAAGAGCCAACTGATTAAGAAGAACCGCATAGCTAGGAAAGTAAAGAGCATATGTCATTCGGGGATTGCGCCTAGAATTTTTATGGCCCACTTAAGGTGTTAATGGTCACGAGTCCATTTTATCGCTGGTTAAAAGCCATGGTTTGCCAGAATTTTGTTTGTCTTGGGGAGAAATGAAGGAAAAGAAGGTAAGTGAGGTGGCTTATGTCTGGCGGGATTATTTCAGAATTTAGCCATGTCCAAGTATTTGAGTTCACGATCGAAATGCTGTAGATGATGTAATTATAGAACGACAGTGGGTAATTTTATTATGAGGTAATAAATAACCGAAAAGATAACTTCTTTATTTGATATTAGAACTGTCAAGGAGACGATGCTGTTCATAAAAAACGAAATGGAATTTAAATTTATACAAATATTTGTAATTGTCTACATAGTAGAACAGTAATCTGCTTTGAATAGTCACAGTTACGCAATGAGCATACTACTACCATTTTATTGACTTTCTATTTCAAATTCTACATAAATATGTGTAGTTCCCAATGCAACATTGGCCCAATTCCAATTCGTAGAACAAAAGAAAGCGTATAATACATTAATTTATTTAGTTAGATTTATGTCTCATTTTGATGTAGGAGGTAATATTATGATGTCTCTCACGAAGTTAAATAAGGGGCAAAAGACATGAATTAATTTTAGAAAATGACACAATAAATTCTTTCTGTAATGCTTTTCGGGAACAGATTTGTTGCGGAATGTTAAATTGTAAGTTGATTATAAATTGTAATATTACTCCAAATTGTTTTCGAGCCTAATGAAAGCTATTACGGCGAATGAAATTTGATATATTATTCTATTCTAAGATATTAAAAATTATTTTGAAAAAAATATGAAA
Organism: Argiope aurantia; assembly: GCA_026543865.1. Lineage (NCBI taxonomy): Eukaryota > Metazoa > Arthropoda > Arachnida > Araneae > Araneidae > Argiope > Argiope aurantia. Next base: position 187,744 of record JAPMOR010109637.1, read on the forward strand.
AGAAAATTCGATTATATATTTATGCTGACTCAATAATACATTCTTTTTTCTGATACTTTAGCTAAGAAATAGGAAAAAAAAGCTTGGAACAAACTGAAATTAAGGTAATTCCTTTAGTTTTAAGGCAGATGATTTTCTACTAGGCAAGAAATAAGGAAAAATTTTATGAATTCGTATGTTTCATGCATTGCAATTTAGAACGTAAAAAGTTATTCATAATGACATAATTTATGAAGTACATTATGTTTTTGATTTTATTCTTAAAAAAGGAGCAGTTTTTATTCATTTGAGATTAATTTTGTATAATTAATTTTACATGAAAACAAAATTTACTGCATGGTATTACTTGAATGGAAACATGGATACTAAGAATATAAAATAGATCTTCATTTGGAAATTTTATGCATGGACCCTATAAATTGGGTCCATGCATAAAATTTCCTCATACTGTATACGATCTCTAAAATATCGCATCATTATGTATCATCAAGACAGCCATGAATATGCTCGCAACAACTTCTTATCCTGATTTTCGAAATATTTCCAAGTTTCATGATCTAGATCAATTTCATAAAATGCAATAACAAGTTTATATTCCGAATAGCATTTCCTTGAAAATTGTGTAAGTCATTTTTATAAAAAAAAATGTAATAATTAATATATATTTATTAACAATATAAATTTTCTTTCATCTTTTGATTCATGTAATGGAGCATTATTGTTTATGCATAGTGAAGTTATTGACCATAAAAATAAAGCAAAGTAAAGCTTCCTTATTTTAATGAAGAGCTAAAACAATGTGCCATTTTCTTTTGTTGTACCGATTTACTTATGTTGTAAAGCTCGTGTATCGATAGAAAAGAGGAAAGTTTCTGCTGTTTATACTGTTATATTCAGGAATCATAATTACTAACATGAATGTCTCTTTGTTCTCGTCTTGAATACAGTATCAGTATAAATCAAGATATCCTGATAGTTTATACTTGCATCGAATTAGTTGAATTACGGAATTTCACATTTTTGAAAACAAACACATTATAGCATTGGATAAAACTAATTCTGATAAAGAATTGCATGTGCACTATGTTTATCAAGTAATTGTGAGCCACATATATTCACTCTAATGAAAAAAAAATCGTAAATTAATCGCATGTTAAATCGTAAATTAATCGTAATAAAAAAATCGTATGTTAAAATATAAAAATTGTATATTGTTGTTAATGCTTTTTTGTGTGAGTGCAAGTAAATGTTTAACAAAGCGCTTTATAGTGACAGTTGAAACAAGGAGGGAAAAAAAGAAATTTTTTTTTCAGAGCTGTGGTATGTAGCGCTTAATTATTTTTACAAGCTTCCAAATTTAGCATAGTAACCTGATGACCTTCTACAGTAATTTTCTGAAGATCTTGTAAATTTTAATTATTTTAGGGATTTTTTCTGCAAAAACTTTGACCAGCTATTCAATTATCTAGTTGAAAATACAATAAGTTGTTTTTATGTGCATAAATAAGCTGTCACGTTTTTTTTTTTTTTTTTTTTTTTTTTTCCAAGAATTAGTAAACAAGGAATATTAGTCGATTCTTTCTCAAACACCAAAAACAATCTGTATATTTCATTACTTATAATGATTAAAAATATAATAATTTTGTTCATTGTAAGGACTGAACATATCAATGAACTTAAGCACAGAATATTCTTTAGCACAGAATAATTTTTAATGTTATAATAATAATTTAAGATATAATAATTTTTTAAGCATGTATTTTATTATACAACTTTCAAAGCATGCAACTCCGAATCATTTTCCAGTATCTTAACCTAATTCTGTATCTTGGGCCTTGAGAAAAGCTTCATCGTCACTGGCTATAATTGTGGGTTTTAATGGGCAATTTGACTTATTTCTCAAAAAAAAAAAAAAAAAAATACGCGGATCCTCTAGAACTCTTAGGTACATGAATTCAAATTATCTTTGCAATTAGGATATTAAATCGCTTATAGATAACTTGATGTTCCTAATTTATTTAACGACTTCATTTTGACCTTCATTCTGTATTTGAACTTCATTTTTTCCCCCATGTAAATTGATTTGTATATAAATATAATCTTCCTTCTTTACCTGTGTTATAAATATATTTGTTCAAAGGTACACAAAAGAAGACAGTCATTTACTAGAAAATCATTAATTAGAAATTAATAAGTTGTTTTTATCCATATGTTTGAAACATCATGTTTCTATAAACAGACAGCATATTACAATGCTTTTTAAACTATACTCTAATATATGCTCTCTTCGAAATTAGCTTTAACAAAACAATTCGACTTCAAAAATCTATTGATAATTTTAGAAAGTTCTAAAATTAATAGAAGGGGCCACTGGATTATATGATACCAAACGGAAAATGTCACTAAAATTGCTCAAAATTATTTTATTAAATTTTCTTCTTTGCTCACTTTACTCATAAACCCGAAATGATTATGTGACGCAATAAAGCGTTATAGATTAGACAACATTGACATATAAGAATAATATGTTTAAAATTTGTAAATAAAATTAAAATAGATAATCGCTGGTCAATTATGTAATGCACTTATCTCAGGAACGTTTTGTAAATAAAATTTTAGGTTTTTGGGTTTTTACCCGAATTTTTATAAATTTTACAACAATTGGAAAATATGTAAAGTAACCCATAATTTATACACAATACCTTAAAATACAAAGTACAAACTATTTTGTTAAGAAATTAGTTATCTATACTTATAATTAAAGCTCAATGTGTGTGCGTGTGTGTGTTGGCGCTCTACAGGCCGGGTCATTTGACCTACAGCTACCAAATTTGGTACATGTATACCTTAGAGGTCGGGAATGTGCACATGGGGTCCCTTTTTTTGAATTTTTAATTAGAATTTTAATTATTAATTAAAAACTAACTTTCCCGCCAAAAAAATCTTCCATTTTCTCCATCGCCAAATGAGCAAGGCTTCAGTTTTTTTTTTACCCAAAAGTAATGAGGCCAGGGTTAACATTTTTCGGTCGATTATTTCAAACGATTTTGTTTATTTTCTTAATGCTTTATGCATTTAAAATTAAACATCTTAATTAATCCATCTTTCAGATTCATTCTGAAGTACTTTTGAATTAAAATAACACAGAATAAAGGAAATTAAAAATTTCTAATCTGCATAGCATTACCCCAACTGGCATTGAAAATTCACGCATGCGCATTGTGTTCTGATTATTGACATGACAACCATTATCAACGGATGATTAAAATTATTTGTAGGTTAGTTGCATGCTTTTTTAATTAAATTGTATTTATGTTAGTTATACATGTTTTGTATATGCTTATAGTTTTAAGTACATCGTTTCTTAAGTAGTTTTTTTTAACCTATTTTCATTGATTTAAATTATTTTTAGGTTAACTGCATGCTTTTGTAATTAAATTGCATTTATGTTAGTTATATATTTTTTTGTATATGCTTAGAGTTTTAAGTATATCGTTTTTTAAGTAGTTTTTAAAACCTGTTTTCTACTGATTATTTTAAACGATTCATTTTATTTCCTTAGTATTTGATGCATTTAAAATTAAACCTTGTTAATTAATCGATCTGTTCATGATGAATCTGAGAAAATTTTGTTGACAAATTCTTGAGATATTACATAAATTAAGAAAGATATTCTTTAGTGCCCATAAAGTTTAAACGATCAGTGACTGTTTTCAGTAATCATATTATAAAAAAATGCTTTGTTTCAGTAAAAATGTATTATTATATTAATTGCAGATTAATTCTTTCCACTTTAATTTAAAGCATAAATTCTACTAGAGGTAACAGAAAATTAGAGAGATATATATTACGTTATGACTGAAGGACTTTATAATATTATGAGTGAATTATATGACTATCAAAATTTGAAGTTTTAATATATTTTGATGAAGAATCTATTAAAGCTGGAATTGCGTAAAATATTTAATGATTAAAATTTAAACGAACGTTATGATTGGCGAACCGGCTGGTCGCCAAAGGCGGCTAGTAACTAATATATACGATTTGCTTCCTTTGTTAATCTAAGATTATCTAGAAGATTAAAAAGGAAACTAAGAAATAACAAACAATAATACCAATATTTGAAAGAAAAAAGAAAAAAAAACTTGCGAAAATTGCATCTGTTTCTTTAAAATTGATATATACACATCTTTACTACAACCAACAAAAATTATAGTCAAATCAGACGTATATTGTGAATATATATAAAAAAAACATAAGTTTAAAATCATTATTAATTAGATAATTTCATATAAAAGATATAAATTTAAAAATAAAAGAATTTTTGAAATCCTAAGATAGCAAACAAATAAATATTTACACCAATACCTGCATTGTTTAATCTAATTAAGATTCGATTGATAATTAATAGTTTGATTTTAAAAGGAATAATAAGTTAAGATTAGGTTGAAGATTTTGTATGCATACAATTGTGTGAAGCAAATATTATTGCTGTTGAGCAAAGAACTACAGCCAGTCTAAGCCCTTTAAAGTGAATAAAGTTTTATCGATTATTATTGTATGCGGTCAATTTATTATTATTATTACTAAATGTCAAATATCTTAAATGATAATTAATATAATTAATTTTTTGATAAATTTTCAAAACAAAAGTGTATTTAAATGTGCTCCTCAAACGAAAAATATTTGTTTTCTGAAAAAAAGTGATTATTTTCAGTTCTAAATTCCTGATAACTTTCATAGTCAGTTCATGTAATTAGATGATATAAAATATCAAATAAACTAAATTTAATTGCTTTAAATACAGTATTTCTTATCCATAAAAAATACCATCTCCGAAGTTGGGGGAAGGACAGGGAACTAAGGGTTAGATAAATCTTAAATGAATCAAGTCAAGTGACATCACAGACACATGCCCAACTTACCTATGCAAATTAATTAATTCGCGAGGGCGCGAATAGGTCCATGGAGGTCCGAAGATTTTAAAAATCTATCACAGAAAATATGTTTTTCGGTAAATAAACTTCAATTTTATAGCTCATCCAAAATCAGTTGGAAAAGTATCATAAACATTTTTGAAATTTCCCTTTATTCTTATGCAGGAAAACTAATCTAACTAACTAACGAATCGTGACTTCAAATAAGTTCAACCATAGCAAATCATTTCGATCTAAATATGTGTCTAAATATTCCGCCGAAATGAAACATTGTGCCGTGATTTATATTTCTAAAATCTATAACTTAAATTTCATTGGATTAAAAAAAAGAAATTTTTATATGTAAATATTTGCATGTTTTCCACTTGTCAATTATCCGTTATCAAAACATTCGACTTCGCAATTTCAAAATAAATTCTTTATAAATCATTTACGAGTTCTTTCATATATAGAGAATTCCGAACATACTAAAGTACATTTATAGCATTTAACATTGGAAAATGATAGCTAATTTAAATTAAAATAAACTAAATTTATTATTTAATCAAGAAATTGCCATTATCATTTAGATTGCAATTATTAAAATAACATAGCAAATTCAATTGATGATATATAATTAATAAACGATATTAAATAGAATAAACATCTCTCAGGAATTAATTAATTGGCAGAGAATGAATAAATATGTAATAGGTTTAATCAAATTTAAAAATTATCTTAAAAATAAACAATTATTTTGAGAGAAAAAGAAGAGTTCCTGAATTCATGAACTGTATTATTACAAGTGTAGTGGTCTCCAATTTTAATTGATGCGAATGAAAAGACTTGATTAGATGCAAATATACATTCAAAAGCCAATTATTATGTTATTGGATTTAATATTTTTCAAAAATGTATTATATATTTCTAGGGAAATTGAGACATTTGAAGCCTTTTGAATAATTAGCTTGTTATAATTGAATAATTATTTTCAAAATCATCAGCAACAGAACTTTCTTTTGCAATGTTTTGCGAAAAAAAATTATTTTTGTGTTGGTTTACTTATTTTACAATATTTTGCAATTTTTGAAAATAAGTAAGAAAAGTTGTATTTGATTAATGAAAACAAATTTCATATTTAAAGAAAAGAACTATAGACAATATCATCACGTCACCCAAATATTCAATAAAAATAAATGGCAATTTTACAAAGTAATTGAAAGTGCAGATTAAACTGGATCAAAAATCTTACCTAAATTGTTTTTAAGAAGATTTTCTTGCATCTATCTGAACGATCTGTTAAAATTAATTTTTGCATAAAATCTGTCAAATTCAAATGTTATGATGAGCAAAATAAACGGAAGTAAAGATTTTATGATCAGAGATGAGCAAATATATTTTTTTTTTTGTTAAGATGTAGGCTTATTTTGAAAATGCAAGATATAATAAAAAATGAGCAATGGATGATATATTGCATTTTTCCTCCCATTTGTGATATCTTCTCTGCTACCGTATTCCTTATTTCGAGCTATGTCCTGTCAGGTGATATTTAATATATTTAGTCTTACTCTCAGTTGTTTTAGAAAATGAACATCATTAATGCCAGTAAAGCAAGGTGAATATACTTACATTCGTTCTGAAGTGAAAATAATCATATATAACGAACGATAAATAATTTTAAACATGAAAATATTGGTGAAACAAAACTGAATTATGCGAATGCCCAGTAAATCTATGACTGTGAATATGCTTACATTCGTTCTAAAATTAATATAATCATACATAATGATAAACATGAACAAAATAGTGAGACAAAATTGGATTATGCGAATGCCAATACAACTAAAACTGTGAAAATACTTACATTCGTTCTTAAATGAAAATAATCACACATAATGATAAGTAATTTTAAATCCGGAAATAATGGTAAAACAAACTGGATAATGCGAATGCCAGTAATTCTAGATTTGTGAAAATATTTATTTCCTTTCATAAATGAAAATAATTTCAAGTAACGATAAGTATTGTCAAACATGAAAATTATTTCGTATGATAATTTTAAGATATTTTAAAAATTGGGTAGCAAATAATTCATCCATTTAAATTTTTCTGAAATTTGCAACAAATCTGAAAACCTATTAAAGCCATTTGGTAGGTGAATGGATAGGTTATTTTATATGTAAAAACGAAAAGGAAGAAGATAAAGAAAAGCATCCTTCCAAAGATTAAAATTATTCAAATTTAACTATAAGGTGAAATATTTCTGTTAATGCAAATGTTGTGTTTGTTATTAATAATTATGTATTATGAAAATTTAAAAATTAAGCTGGAAAATGTTTTTTTATTTACTATAATGTTGATTGGGTTGCCAGTTTTATATTCTTGTGCTATATTTGATTATATTCTTGGACAGTGTTTAAACTTTGAGACTGATGTTTCTTTAGGAAATATCTAATTTTACAAAAGACAATTCTGTAGGATTTAGATAACAATTTCATAAAACATTTTTACGAGAATAAGATAAAATAATTTATACCAATGAAAATGGTCTTAATTAAAATTTATTATATAGTAAATCCTCACAGGTCTATAATTTTTCTTTTTCTCTTTTTGTAGTGACGGAAGCCATATATCTTTTTCGTTTATATTTCCTTTCCTAAAATACTTTTATTAATTCTATTCTGCTAAAACTACATTGCGTATAAAATCGCAACTGACAATTCATTTTTCAACATGGATTATAAAAGGCACCTCTTTTCATAGAATCAATCATGTTTCCATGGAAATTCTCTTTTCTAAATATTCTAATAATAAATGAAAATTGTTGCTTTGTACTTTTGAAAGTTTGACAGAAAATAAACTAACTTGGCGCTGCTTCCAAAATATCATACAAGGAAAGAAAGTCGTATAGGAGCACCATTTCTGAACTGCAGCATTTTAGTTTTACAATTAATATTGATGACTTCTAAACACCTATTTTGTAAACAAATTTATTCACACTTCTATTGCTGCTTTTGCTATTCAGAGCCCTAAAGCTTCAGAATCATTTTTTCAATTATTTGTTATAAACATAAGTTTGAAAGATTTTGTATTATAAAAATATATAGTGAAATAAAGACCTATTATTTTTTTATCATTTGAAAATTCATAGAAACGCAATTATGCTTTCATTGAGTTTATTTTCCATCAATGTAGTAACACCATTAAAATTTTAACACTTTGCTGCTGATATTCTCATAGAAAAATTTTATGCATTTTTGCCACAAAATATCAATTTTTCAAAAGAGAACGTTATTACTGTTTTCCGAGTCTTTTTATGGAATGAAGCATGATATATAGGAAAATGACAATCTGTTGAATTTTTGTTAGCAAAAATGTTAAAAATAATGATAAATAATAAAATTTAAAAATGATGCAAATGGATTAAATTTTTTAACATAGCATAAATGATCTATTCGCTGCTCCACATACGTGCATTAGGATGTCAATTAATACAGTGAAACATATCCAACACTGAAAATGAACTATTTCCTGCAAATAATTTTTTTTTAAGTTCATGCCGTCGTTTTATATAATTTTCTATATGGTTTACCTGTCTGTAATGTTAGTTTTCCCTTACAGAAATTTTTTTATACATCAAGTTCTTTGAGTTTTTGAATTATCATACGCACCTACTCATTTGGAACAAAGAGATAATAAACAGTTTCATGTATACTGATGAATAGTGTAACACATAACTTGAATTTTGGTGTAAATGTAGCTAATTTTTAATGTAAATGTAGCTTATTTTTAGTGTAAATGTAGCTAATTTTTCATCAAATCAATCTGCTGAGTTTCTGGATTGTATTCAAATATAATAGCACAGATAAACGAACTTTTAAATATTTAAGAATTTGGCCAAGAACTAGGAATAAATGTCATAACAGAACCTTCATGTTGAATTTATTTCGTTCATTATATTCTTTAATCAATGTTTTCTTGTATGCAAAGAAAGACAAAAAGAAATTAATACAAAAATGATTTCGTTCCACGGATTCAAGAATTCAATGAATTTTCCATGACGTAATTTTCTACAATCTTCATAATTTATCTTTGATATGTTCATAAAGATGAAAATACACCTTTATTGTTCGAAAAAAATATGATATTAATTATTTAACCTTTGAATAAATCAATTAGAGGAATCTAAAAATAAAGCAAAGGAAGAAGAAATTGGAATCTGAAGAGGAAGTCAAGTCTAATAGGAAGTAGGAATCTAAATATTGCGATTATGTGAGCTTTTTTATGATATTCCGGTAGCTGAAAAAGTCTTCTCGGTATTCCGGACTTTTTTTATTGTTGACATTAAACTATAAATAATATATAAAATGGTTCCAGATTACTTCACTCAGAGAATTCAGTATTAATTTATAAATATAATAAGCTGATTGTAAATTCATGAATGAGTTATATGAACCTGATGAAAACTGTTTCAGTATATCATCAAATATTTATCTTTAAAATAATCTAGTATATTCATTTGTTAGATTTAAGAATGGAACTGAAGTGTGTGCTCCAAATTAACAATTTGAGTTCTTACTATACAAACAGTTTAAAACTCTTTTTGCCCATAATCTAGTATTTATCTTTAAGATGTTCTGACATATTAATTTGTTAATTTTAAGAATGAGGTTGAAGTACGTGCTCAAATTTAAAGGTTGAAACCTGACTATGCAAAAGAGGCGTCATGATCATAGATGTTAACATTTATCTTTAAGATGTTCTGGGATAGAAATTACTTAACTTTAAGAATGGGACTGAAGTATGAGTTCAAATTTATAGATTCAAAACTGACTATGCAAAAGAGCCACCATGTTCATAGATGTTAACGTTTATCTTTCTTTGAGATACTCTGGAATATTCATTTGTTAACTTTAAGAGTGGTTCGAGCCTGACTATACAAAAAAGGCACCATGTTCATAGATGTCACATTTTTGAAATAACAATAGTTAAAATTCCAAGGATTCATTATAATCAAGAATCGTATCAAAATCAAGTAACGAGCATGTATTTGTACTATTCTGTTTCCTTCATTATATTGTTGGGTATGTGTGTCAACTAAAATGGAATGCATACAAACAATATTAAACGAAATCTCACTACATTATAAATAATGTTACCAAATTAACATAAATTTATTTTTATTCAAAACCTAGTATATTAAAAACAACAAACTCAAATATTCTATAAAATATCAGTGTTGCCAATCTGAATCAACAACTATTTACAAGACAATATTTAAAATTATTAAACTACTGGTGAGTTACTTTTAAATTAAATATTTATAATTTATGTCTCAACCATATAATATTATTTGTAGAGACACAGTTTGATATATACAGTTTTTCTTATTTTTTTATACAATAACTCAATCAACAACCATTTCAAATTTCAATATATTTAGCGCGAAAAAAAAAATGCTGCATATTCTTACATGCAATAGATATAAAAAAATCCAACAAAGCAAAATATTTGGAAATAATTGCTGCGAAAGTGAAGGCAAATAACATTGATTAATTAGAACTAATAAAGAAATTGAAATAAATAATATTCCAAATAAATTTTGTTTCTAGGAAAAAAAAACATTTTCAAATAACATTCATCAATTTGGTCAATCAAAAACGTAAAATCACTGTGACAATGTCTTAGACATTTTCAGATTTAGTATTGTTATTATTCACGTCATTCACATTTATTCTGGTTTCATTTCCATAAAAATATTTGAATAGAAAATGCTTTTTATTTGTGAAATGCATCCAACATATTACTTATCGTTAAGAAAAATTTTTACCATTTTTCACTATCAATTTTTGACAAGTATAGAATCCTTCCTTCTTAAAGAAAATTGATTTATTGCAGTTATTGTGATTTTTTTTCTTTTACTTTTCTATTCAAAAAAGAGGATTTGTTTGTTTTTTAAGAATGGTATTAAAAGGTCGAATGATTTTCAACTGCAGAAACTCAAGTCCATTTCATTCGACGCACTCCGTTTTCTCTGTGAAAAATGACTGTTTAAATAGAACTTTTAAAATACAAAATGCAAAGAATCGTCTGGCATTAATCCAGTGATGTTTCTTTGATATATGAAAACGTTATGTTCAGTTTAAACTTACATTCCTTCTTTTGAATAAATATTCTCTTCCAAGAGAAATGCTTCTACATTTTGTAAATTTAGATTCATATTTCTGTTTAAGTTGATTTAACATTGTTTTGATATGGGTTTCAGAATTAAATGTGATCGGATTTGTAACTGGTTTTTTGCGATATGGCAATTTAATCCTGAATTCAAATTTTGATTAAAAATGGCATCCGGTTTTGAATTTAATTTAATATTTAATTTGTTTGATTGCACAACAAATCTCGTATTTAAGAACAATTATGCGTTAGAATTATATTTTGATTAGTTAGTAGAATAGTAATTATCTGATATTTCTTGTTAGTGTGTGTTTAATAGATTGAGTTTTACTCATTGATATTACTCAAAGTATTATACGAAACATAGTTATCATTTTTGTAATAGAGGTTTTTCATATATGCAAAATAACAATGGCAATTTTATTTTGATATTAAATGAAGATTTAATTTGAAATTATTACATTTTTCTGGCATATAAACATATCATTAACAAAAGAATTTTTGAAATATGATTGATTATTTATGGTTTATAAGAATAATATTTTATTTGGCACATCTGAAAATATATTTTTCAATTATATTGAAAAAAGTAAAAAAAAATCGATATATAAAAATTTAGAAAGCAAGAAATTGAAAGATGTTCATCTTGGACTAAACATTTTTTTGTTAGTAGAAAGTTTCTCTTCTTAATTCTTTTTATATGTATCTTCTTGGTTTTTTTTAATGATAAATTCTCAGAATAGGGAATGAAAGCCACTAGTTTCTGATCATAATTTTAATCATCATTAAAATGCAAAAAAGATGTGAAAAATATTTATAATGACTCAGTTCTTTCCCTGTTTTGATAACTTTACAAATAAAGGAAAATAAATTTCAATCATCCAAAATATACCATTTCTTGAAAAAAGTGAACTTTCTGAGAACTGTGACACAAAAACAAAATTAATGCCGTTTTGCCTTTTCCGCAAAATGTGTGATATGAAAGCGAAATAATTGAAGATGCGTTCATCAGTACTTGGTTGCTTTTTTAATCTATTGTTCTTTATAATTATTTTGAACTGTAAAAAAAATCAAAAACTACAATTCCGAAAAATATCATGTGTTGATTTACTCAAAAATACCTTATTTATTTCCTAAACTTCCTCAATGTAATATTTTACTAGTTTGGTCAATTGCTTCATTAATCTCATCATAATTTTCAAACTTGCAAAAATGTCTTTTCATTTTCGTATAGCGTTCACAAATTTCTTTTGCAGATTTTGTTATTCAAAGAAATTCTGCTTTCTTTTTATTAAAAGCGAAAATCCTGATTTTAACAAAATATTTTTCTAAATATTTATTAAAATGATGGATGCACTTACAGCTACTTCATGTACTTTTGCAACATCTAATAATAAAAGCATAACTGAAAAGTCTAATTCTAGTATTTTAAGATATAATTTTTGTTATGTAATGAAACACAAAAATTTCGCTGAATCATTGTTAGGTTATTCGTTCATTTCAAATCCAACTACCTATTCCTTAATGTTTTTTTTATTTCTTTTAAAACTGATAGATGAATCTTTTCAAAGTCTTTGATTACCTTTCTTGTAATAGATCTTCATTCGCTCTTCAATGTCCCTTTTTTTTCTTTTCTTTTTTTGACGGTTTTTTATTAAATATTTTAAATTTTGCTTCTGTTCCTCGTTTACTTATTTGAATAAAAAAATATTTCGATAAATTCTAGATCGAAATTGATTTGAAAAATAATTCTGGATAAATGTTAGCACTTGTCAGATATTTCTGTAGAACTTTAACATTTCTGTAACAGCCGAAAACCCATTTAGTAGGGAGCCAAAATATATTTTTTTTATAAACGACGCAAGCAAATTTGAAAGGGAAATAAAAGGATTTGTTGATCTCAATCAAAACCAAACTTACTATTCTTATATTAAGATTATTAATAGAAGCATATTCCATTTCAAAAAGCGCACTCCATATTCAATTTTATTTATAATAATTTAAATTCTTATATCTAATTTTTTCGAATTAAAGATTTACTTGAATCCAATTAGCAAAACATTTTTAAAGACAAACTTTCAAATTTCTGAATTAGTGCTCATTATAATACGAAAAAAATGAAATAGGAAATGTTATTAGAATTTTAAGCTTAATACAATAAAAAAATTTTTTGAATTTTGAAAAAAAAAAGTTACCACAGGGGCGGATTTATAATAAAAAATTAATAATATTTCACAATTGTATGACAGAAAATTTCAAAAAATAATTGAATAATTGTTCTTTTGAGAAGATAGAAATGCATAAATCGTCTAGCTATCATAATTTTATTTTTGAATGCCAATTGAAAATAAAAAAAAAAAATATTGGCATATTACTTTATTGCCTTTAATCTTCTACAAAAAAAATTCAACAAATTACTGCAAAAATCGATGGTAAATTAACCATGGAGGATTTTAAAGAAATTGCATAACACATTAATTCCAAAAATATTATATCTTTTCGTGTTGATTAAACGAATCACTGTCGAAATTTCTTTACTGTATAAAAAATGAAAAAGCATTTACAGGAACGTTGTTTTTGTATATAAAAAGATTTTTATTTACTTTCAAATGAATTAGAAATTTTTACATGTTTGTAAATTTATTTAAAACAGAACAAGCTTGTCAGGATGTACATTCTTCCCATTAAACATTTTAAGTTGATGAAATCTCTGATCAGAATTAACGATCTTAGTGAGAAAAAACATAAACCATTTTAAAAATTTTATGAAGTACCAATTAAAAATTATAAAAGTGCCATTCAAATATCTACCGAGTCTGCACAAGACATACAAAAAAATAGATGGAAAATTTTCACAATTTATGATTTTCAATAAAAAATATATGTATCACACAATATTAAAGTTTATTAATTTCTTTTAAACTAAATAGCAAAAAAATCATTTGAAAAAAGGATATTTTAATTTTTTTTCATGCAATTATAGAAGGAAACAATTTAATTGGATTGTTAGGAAATAAATTAATACATTTTCAAATGCATATTTAAGAATATTGCCGTTACAGTCCAGTTAAAAATTAGGAAACAACTTTAAAAAGAGACGACTGAGGAATTAATATGGTTGACAAAATAATATGACATTCCTTACAAAAAAAAGACTTATAATTAATCAAGATTATTCTAGATGTCTTAATAAATTTAAAATGTATTTTTTATCCGTTAAGGGAAAAAAACAAGAAACATTATCAAATTTATAATCAAAACTGAACGACATCTATATTGGAAATTTTGAACAGGAAATATTGTTAAAAAAGTATAATTAATATGGAAGCAACTGAAATTAATAAAATAATTTCTGGAAACCATGGAATTATACTGAAATGAATTTATACTGTTTCAGGATAAAAAAGGGAATTTTCAATGATAAAGAACTACAAAATATCTTGTAGCAGCGTTTCTCAACCTTTCAGTATTCGTGGCCCAGTTTTAAATCATAATTTTCATCGCACCCCACGCTTACAATAAAATATATACAACAATAATGAATATTGAGTAGTTTGGATTCTGTTTTTAAATTATTTTTAACTAACTTCCAAAACAATCGAAAAAGCGAGCCAACGTTGGCGAGAAACCACTTTCTTGCATTTTGGACAAGCGGGCGGTGAACAGATGAAGCGAATGAACGCGGAGAAAATTTAAATATTATATTTGAAATGAAAGTCATACAGGGAGATAACGTTAAAAGAATATGAGAGTAGAAAAAGTAGTTAATGAAAGTTAACCTAGACGGGGTGAGCTAAATTTAGAAACTGGGAATACTTTTTTTCGAATAATAAAAGAAATAAAAGAGAAGCATGACAAAACAAAAGTGAAAAAATAGCAATGTTTGTGGAAGGGAATCCACACGAGCGATGCCGTCTCAAGCATGCACGGAGCAAATGTTTTCTCATAGAGAGAAAAGAAAATGCTCGATAACGCAAGTTTCAATTCCAGCCAATATCATTCGAGTCGATCCTTTTATGGCTATAGTGAATTTGTATGTTATATATGTTTTCGTGTTAATTGCAATTCACCATATTAAATATTCATGGCAGCAGATTTATGCAGACTCATGAATAAATTTTTAAGCGGAAGTTAGCAAGCATTAGATGATAGTAAAACATCAACAAGTATACAGATGAGCGTGGTTCCGAAAATAAAATTAAGGAAATATTCTCAAGAATACTTAAATTTTGGGTTTACCAGTACTGAAGTAAATGAAGAAAAAAGGCCCCTATGTATAATCTGTTCAAAAATGTTGGCCGCAGACAGCATGAAACCTAATAAACTTAAACGACATTTGAAAACGCTTCATTGTGAGAACGTCAACAGACCCAGAGAATTCTTCGAATTAAAATTAAAATCATATAAAAAGCAAAAATCATATTTTGAAGAAACTTTGTCTGTGAACAAAAAAGTTTTAATTTCATCTTACAAAGTTTCGTATGAAATAGCCAGATGTAAAAAAACCTCACACCATTGGTGAAAAGTTTATTTTGCCAGTAGCAATTGAGATTGTAGAAACTATGTTTGGAGATAATTTTTCAAAGCAATTGCAGTGCATACCTCTTTTAAATGATACTGTTGCTCGTCGAATTGGTGATATAGCTGAAGATGTACAGTGTCAGCTTTTCTCGAAGTTGCTTGACAAATTGTTTTCAACACAGCTTGAGGAAGCAACAGATAGTAATAAAGATGCTCATTTAATTGCCTATGTTCAAATTTGTGATAATATGTCAGTAGTAGAAAAACTACTTTTCTGAAAACCAATAGAACTCAAAACATCAGCGTTCGCATTATTTGCTATTTTAAATGATTTTATGAACGAGGCAAACATAGAAGGGAAAAATTGCATCGCAATATGCATCGATTGTGCTCGTTCAATGTCCGGAAGATTCCAAGGTATACAAGCACTTGTAAAACAAATTTCGCCTCAGTGCAGACATTTAATGATCCACAGAGAAGCTTTATCTTCGAATAAAATGAATGCTGGTTTGAATATTGTGTTAACTACGGTTGTAACCGCAGTAAATTATATAAAAATGAGACCCAGAAATCGAGAATCTTTTCCACACTTTGTAAAGACATGGGTTCAGTACATTCAGCGTTACTATTTTATTGCGAGACAAGATGATCAACAAGTGGGAAAATTTTGCAACGTGTTTATAAATTAAGAGAAGAAATCACCATTTTCCTAAAAGAAGAAAACAGACAAGAGGTCGAGAATTTTCGCGATGGTTTATTTGTGATGAAATTGAAACTACTTAGTCGACATATTCGAGAAATTAAATAACTTGAATCTTCAACTCCAAGGGGCAAATACACATATGTAGGATACGAGTGATAAAGTTAATGCTTTTTGTAGAAAAATTGGAATGGTAGAGCAGAAATTTGAAGCAAAAAACCTAACACTGTTTGCAAATGTGAATGATTGTACTAAAACTCATAAGGCTGAAGAAGAACATGTAAAAGTTGTTTTCATAACAATTGAAAATCATTTAGCCATGCTGGCAAAGAATTTTAAAAAGTATTTTCATGCTGACAACGAACTGATAGCAAGTTACGAATGGATTCAGGATCCATTTCATAAGACTCCCGAAAGACTCTCAATTGATGAGGAAGATTTGAATTTTGGGCAGAATTGAATTTTGGGCAGGAGTAGAGGATGATTTTTCTGCACTAAAGGCATTTCGCATTCTATTACCATTTTTTACATCCTACCTTTGTGAAACTGGATTTTCTGCTGTGGCTTCTTTGAAGACAAAATACAGATCTCGGCTAAATATAGAAACAGAACTGAGAGTAGCTATTTCTAATATTAAGCCTTCCTTCGTAAAACTTTGCTCTGCAAGATTTACCCAAGGAAGTCACTAATAATTATTAAATTTGTTTTTAATTTAGTATGTTTTGATTAAGTAAGTTTTGATTTGTAAGTTGTTTTACTTTAATAAGCTATTAAATAAGTCGAAATGTATTTTGTTTTCTTCGTGTATGTATACTTTCCTTTCAGTCAGTTAATCAAATTTTTAAAATAATATTTTCTCTTGGATATTCTCGCGCTCCCTACAGGTTGAGAATCGCTGTCTTATAGAATTATAATTTTTTTCATCCAAATTTTAAAGTTTTCTCATTGTTATACAATTTTAATGCATTAAAATAGCCCAATTTCTTAAAATCAGAAATCAATTTAAAATCACCAAATAATATATAATCGAAATTATTTTTGATTTGTTCATAAAATAAATGAACATGAATCATTTTGCTATATTGCTATTTTTCATTATCATTGCTATGTTTTTGATAAACCATTTTTATAAACACATCGTAAAAGAATCTTTCGTTTCCTTTCAGTGAAATAGTGTCTTTAATATATAAGAGACTCTCAATTCAATTCCGTTGTATTAAAATATTTATGATGCAAATTTCTCTCCAAGTGTCACGCCAGATACAAAGATGAGAAATTTGCAGTGGTTTTTGAGAAATTTTCAATTTAAATTTTGGTGGATCATTCTCGCTTCCTTTTTGAATATATTACAGGTGTGGGATCAAACTTCTTAAACTTTGATGACGGGACGCACCTCTAACTACTCAATCTTAGTTTCCTTTTAATCTTCATTGCTTTCTGATTGATTCAGATTGCCATTCAGTTTAATACAGAATTCTTCTGACGTTTTAAAAGTTATGGCGCAAATCTACAGAGATTAGAAGTCAAAACTTAGACAGAACGTTTGCTTTGTAATAAATATATTTTGCTGTGGAGTAAACATTTAAATAATAAATAAAACCAGACTTAAAAAAGGGCAATAACATCATAGAATTAATTGATTTTCCATTATTATTATTATTTCCAAAATTATTCTGTGAAGAATTCTAACGATATTTTATCTTATCATTTTTATTTTATCAGTCTTTTAATCAAATTATAAGTATAAAAATTTGTTTTAGTCGTTTTAAATACATATATATTTTCAAAATGCACCAAACTGATCAATTCAAATGAAACTAGAAAATTAACCTGAAATTTGAATACATTAAACTGAAAAATAAACGCAAGGGAGTATTTCAAAAAGAAGAAGAGATAATGTCTTTAAATTACTAGAATTGCATGCTTTTAATACTAACAAGTTAAAGATTTAAAAAAAAACTTATTTTTTGAAAATAATTCTGCATAAATGAAGAAGACTTTAAAGCACTATAATATCTCAAAAACTTTAAGCATGTTTTGTAATCAAATTCAAAATGGAAAATCTGCATGTTAATGGAAATGAATCATGCAAACTATTTAGAAATTCTGTAAAATACAATATATGTGGAATACAGCACACAAATATTCGTACAAATAGACATTTAAGAATTAATATTGATATTAAATGAATACAATTATTATGGCACAGATATTTTGCAAAAACTTTGAAATAATTTTCAAAATTAAACTGCGCTTGCAATGAGAAGTAAACTATTATATGAATGTTCGAAAACTCATTATTTTCGTGGATATTCTAGCTAAAGAATAAATGCAATTTTAGATTTTATTATAGCTCAAAGGGAAAGAAAGACAATAATATAAACCAGAAAAAAATTACTGGGCATATAATTTTTCTAATAATTTCTTTTTTTTATGCTTGCAATAACGTATAAGATTTGTGAGGAATATTTGAAATAATCATATATAAAATAATCATTTCAGAAAATTCATAATTTTTTTTCACGGAAATGCTACTGAAATAAATTATTTGAAAACTAAAAATAAAAGATTGCTTATGAACCACCGTACAATTTTTTTTTAAAAGAATTATGCAGATCTGATCAGAACTTTAAAAAATAATAATAGATAAAAGAAGGAAAGACATTAAATCTATTTGATAATTATTTATTTCAATTATTTAAATAAAATAAGAGCGATGCAAGTAAAATGAGACATTTGGCGGAAATATTATAAGAAATCATAAATAGTCATCCTTAGATGTTTATACACAGAAAGAGAAGAAAGTGATGTGAAATTGATAAAAATACAAATATAATTAAATTAGAATAATTTCATTTTATTAATAAAGAGCTTAGTAAGAAATTAAATGAAATGTTATGGAAAATAAAACATTAGAATATATTAATAAAAGTATTATTATTAAAAATATTATAAAAAGGGAATTCAAAAACATTATTTGGAAATAAATTCAAATTATAATATAGTCTATTAACATATATTTATTCCATGATGTCGACCAAAACACTAATAAAAGAATCTAAAGAATTTAAATGATAGAATATTA
>JAPMOR010109664.1:26283-38484 GCA_026543865.1 Argiope aurantia
TGTGTGTGTGTGTGTGTGTGTGTGTGTGTGTGTGTGTGTGTGTGTGTTGGCGCTCTACAGACCAGACCATTCAACCTACAGCTACCAAATTTGGCACGTGTATACCTTGGAGGCCGGGAATGTGCACCTGGGGGTTATTTTTTCGAATTTTTAACGAGAATTTTATTTATTTAAAAATTAAGCGAAATTTTGACGTGTTTCTGCTATAACTGCCGAAAATATTACCGCACAAAAAAGATTTTTACATGAAGTTAAAGATAAAATATTTATCTTTTAAATGATACTACTGTTTTAATCTTAAAATTAAATTTTTATTTTTAATGAATTTTTAAATAAATATTTTAACTATGTTTTTCAATAATTTTTTTCGTCAAAAATAAAGATGAGGATTAAGCACGTTTCGCATTCATGAGAAAAAAATAGCTTTTTTCAAAGTGTTGCCATCACATTGATTAAAGCTCTAACTGAAAATAAATTAAATCTTTTTGGAAATGAAATCTGCAAAAATATAATTTTTGGCAAGTGTCTGTAGGAAATGAAACAAATATGAAATATTATTTTTTCTAAAAAATAAATTCAAGAAAAATTATTTTATGATCTTTTACACTCTCTATACAGGGTGTTTATTCAGTCCCGGATCCATTTTGATATTTAATGACTCATAAAATAATGAAGATGTAAACACACTTCTGGCATTTATTGATGGAATAACTCATATATTTTCTTTTCAGGTTTGAATATTTTTACTGTTGTAAATATCGTCTGCGCGTGTTTTTAATTTCAGATAATTTCATTTTCCAGTCTAAATATCTGTACTTTTCTAAATATCGTCTGCTTATTAATTACATTTTTCTCTCTTTTGTTTTTGGCAACTACTGAAATGTTATGTTTACTTTTGATGTGTTTGTTCTAAGTAGTACTTTTGTATGTGATGTTTTATTCGATCGGATATAAAGGAGAATGCATACACCACAAGAGAAAGCACAGATTTTATGATGGTCATAGAGTTAATTTCCAATCAACTAAATCACTGACTTTTAAGAGTTAATTTCAAATCACTTAAACTGACTGATTTATGAAGATTTGAATATCACTATTCAATAAAAAAAGGATAATTTTAGATTTTTTATCGATCGTTTCAAAGAAAATACGCCAATAAGCGCGCATGTTTCTCAAGATTAATTGGCCTAAGATCATGAAAATGGTGAGTTTTTCTAAATTTTTAACATTTAAAACTTCATAAATAAGTCTTAGTTGATCGTGGAAAATAGAAACATTCATTCATTTATTTAAAATTTGGTGTGTCCAGAATATTTATCAGAATATGATATCTTACTGCATTAAATTTAGACTTCATAATTTTTGAAATATATTTATAAGCAGGAACAAAATATTATTATTGATTTCATTTCAATCCTTTTGAAAGCAAAACTAAAAACTGAATTTTATATTGAATCTCAGAAATTTTTGTTGAATTATTGTTTGAGATATTACATAAACTATGAAAAATATTTTGTAGTTAACATAAGACTTAAATACCGAGCAATTCTGTTTGCAATACTCATATTCAATAATAATAATAATTAATAAATAACAATAAAGATGACAAATAAAATAAAACGCTTGGTTTTATTAAAAAATATCTTCATATTAATTGCAATTTCGTCATTTACATTTTTAATTAAAGTTGAAGTTTTACCGTAAATGACAACAAATTAGCAAAATATATATAGTAAATTGAATGAAACGTTCTAAACAACAGTATAAGTTTGGTATGACTATCAAAATTTGAAGATTAAAATTGTTTTGTTTGAGAATCTATTAAGAGATCAGTTACTTAAAATATTTAATTGAAAATTGTAGCGAGCGGTAATACTGGCGAACCGGCTGGTCGCCAAAGGCGGCTAGTAAGCAATAAAAGTAACTCCCTCGACCAATTGTTGATATATCTCGCATATATATTTTGTGCATATCTCGAGTAATAGTTATATCTACTATATATCAGAAGGTAATTTGAAATTTAGTTTACAATAACATATATGCTTCTGTATTAAGAGTGGCTTGCACTATATCAAACTATTTTCAGTAAATTCATTAATTATCGTAAAAAATTATCATGAAAGAGCAAATATTAAACGAATCTAAGAGATCGAATTTATTCACTAAATTATTATTACAAAATTTTGCACATTATAGTAAATATTTGTTTGTATTTGTCTAAAAAAATTTCATTTTTTTATATTTTAAATAACATTTGTTTTCTATATTTGATCAATTGTAATTTATTTTGTTACTTTTGCGAATTATTGATAATTTACACTTTGTTTTATAATGTTATATTAAAGAATCAAAATTGAACATCAATATTAAAATTGCCACGTTAGAAACCAAGTTTTTGCATGCTATCAAGAAAACTAACTGTTTTCTTAAGCTTCAAACTATAGCTTGCAGAGCATCTTAAATTCTTAAAAACTAAAATAATACTCCAAGCATTTTAGAATTCCATCGGTTTGTTTATTCTTTCAACTTAACAGCTTACCATCACAAACCATTGCCAGATTCCAGAAGGTTTACAATTGATCATCAGCTATTATACAAAAAATAAACCAAATAATATTAATAAAATATGTTTATCAGAAAAATTCGTTTGCTTTTACCTTTTAATAATATTTAACTGAAATAAAAATAGTAACAGATATAAAATGTCTGATAAGGAATCGTCTGCTAAATGTCTATTAACAGATTTAGATTATGATAATTACCGAACAATGATGTTATATTAATGAATCAAACTTGAACCTCAATATAAAGATTGCCACGTTAGAAACCAAGTTTTATAGTTTTTGGCGAATTCATGACAAAATTTGGCAGCAAAGAAATGTTTCGAAAAGCTTCAAAATTCTAGTCTAATGCTAATATATAGAGAGATATACATCTTCTCGATTCTTTATGAGAATGTCATTGGTTTATTGATAAGTTAATTTAGCAATATTTTCTCAGCGAAAAACAAGGATATTAAAAATCGTTTGGCGATTACTTGCCTCAATTTAGCAGAAGATTTAATGATTGTGAGGTGCGTTGAAATTGAATTGAGCTTACGCGGGAAATTAACTTAATATTTTAAATCTTGTGTATGCGTCTGTTACTGAAATAATTATCCGCCTATTTATTCATATGTTTATTTATTTGTAACGTGAAATATACTAAACTTTTCATGGATACAAGATAGTTGTATAGGTTAGATATATATGCGTTCAAATGTTGCAAGTGATGTGTGATTACTGTATATTGTCATAAATTGTCATAAGTTACATCCACATTTTTAATGATTTTCTCAGAGTGTTTTTTATACGCGACATTTTAATATAAAATCAAAGATAGTGGATTATTATCTATAAAATGCAATTTGTGGGCAAATGCGTTGATAAAAATTTAATACAAATTAATTAATTTGGTGTATTAATAAAATTTAATACACCAAAATATTCTTTAAAATCAATTTGTCAGCAGACAATAGAACTATACGTTTAATAGCCTTATACCTATTCTAATTACTATGTGCATGAACTTTCCTTATGGTTCCAATGATATCATTGTACTATTAAAAATGAAAATTCCGTTTCATTTACATCTTAACTTTTGAGTGCTATAATTGTATTTCGTTATCTCTCATGTAAACTGCATAGATATTCAATAGAATCTTTCTTCCTTAAATTTAAGCATTAGCATCAAAACTTCAATAACAAAATTTATCGATTAAATATTTGATGAAACAAAGAAATTAGTTTGAATTTCAGGACAATAATATAATTTATTATTGGGAATTTATACAAAAAGAAATATATCTAAGAACTTTTCGAAATGCCCTTTCTTCCAAATTAAATTGAAATCATTAAAAAGACAAGTTTTAACGTTTTAAAATGAAATAAAAATCTGTTTTGTGCAATAAAATTTTCGGAAAGCCTTTGCAAAAAATAGCTAAAATGTAGTTTCATTTTTAACTAAATGAAATTTCAAAAAAAAAATTAACGGTGTACACTTTTGTTCTTCAAGGTATGACTGTACTAAATGTTATAATTTTATAGCAAATATTCTGTTCTAACACCTACATTCACATACTTATACTCCCTTACTATTAGTACAAGTAAAGAATTTCATTTTTTTTTTACTTACACGTATTATTAACATAACGTTTCTCTTTGTTTTCAATCATTATTATTCAGTATTTCGTTTAGAAAATCTTTAAAAATTGTCTATTACTTTTTAATTTATTTTGAGCATAAGCAATGAAGCAATATAAACAAAAGAAAACATCAATATTATAAGTAAAATGAGTATTGAATATACCGTTTGAAGGAAAACTTCACTGGTGAAAGCAAATTTAATTACGGACTATTATTCATGGGTTCATTTAAGTGGCAAAGAAATGAAAATATATTTAGGTCACTGCTCATTACTTAATCACATTTCATTGAATGATTACCACTACAAAGAGTTATCTTTTTTCAAATAGAATGTCTATTTAGTTACACGGAATTGGGGAACAGAATGATCATAATTGCTTTTGTTTTCTCTTCAAAGAAGCAATGAAGTGAAGGAATAGCTCATGAAAACGATAACCAGTTGAATAATTATTTTCACCTATTCAAATTCGATCCAAAATATATAGTTTTTAACTAAAAGAATTCACTTTTTCGTAAGCAGGACTAATCTAAAATATTAGTATTCAGCTATGCATCGGTACTTTGGCTCCTCAATAAAGCAACGTTTATACGTTTTTATTAAACTTGATATGTTTCCAGTTGGTGAAAACTGAAGAATGAAGTCAATGTATTCATTGTTTTCTGAAGGAAAAGGAAGTTAGGAAATTTTATTCATTTGTGAGTTCTAGAAACCATACTCTACTTTTTTCTCCTTTCTATATATTTATTCAATATCAAAATGTTATTTTTCTTACATTTAACTGCCGCATGCAGCAACCAATTGTTCAACAGCTATTAATATGTTTAAAACAAATGGCAAAACCAAAGAACTAATCACCTAGTCCCACCCACAGATCCAGTTTCACTAATTTTTGTTTAATTTGGAAGTCCATGATCTCTGGATACACCATCAATGATCATACGTTCTCGCTACTTATATTTTCGAAAACTATTCATAGATAATAAAATTTAGACAGAGTCCCCAAGTAGAATAACTGAATAGAATTTGTCATTTTTCGTCATCCATTAAAATGAATTATGAAAATTTGCAAACATATTTAACCAATCCGAATGCTCTATCACTATTTTGTAATCTTAATTTAAAGTAATATTTTCTTTTTTTATTCTGTTTATTATGTTAAAATTAGATCGATCGATATAACTATATAAATATAACAAACATAATTAAAGTTTTCACAAATTGGGTAAAAAAATATTGTAATTCTCATTTTTAAATTCAAAAAAATCCAATTGATGCGTTTATGTTAAAAAAAAAATTATATTTTAAATTTTTCATCTCAGATTCAGAGAATAAATTTCATTATTGTGACATTTTTACGTATAATCATTTACTAAAACGTTAAATGAACTGTTTAAAAAAATTATAGATCAAATGTGTAGATGTTTGTCAGATTAATATGTAACTAATGCAAGAAAATATTCTACGTTTAAGCGAATTATGCTTGTTATAGATTAAGTTTATTATTATCCTGTTCTCAAACATCGCGGGGCTGTTTTGGGGCAAATCGCGTAATTTGGAACCATAAATAAATAAAGAAGGATAGGGTAGGTCCAGTCCTTTTTCTTCAAATTTCCATACCATACTAGCAAATTTCTTACTTAGAACCCAAACGTAGAATATGATTTATATATCAGATGCATTTCGATTACGGTTTGTTTCACCCAAATTGCTAATTCATATGAAATATAACATTCTTTTCTGCGGAAAGAAGGGTGTATTTTGCTAGTTGTTTATTTTTCAACATACCATTTAATTATCATATATAAAGAATTGATAAAAATCAAAACATTCCTTTTTTTTTCACGGAGGACTATTTTCATTACTTTCTTCTTTAATTAGTGTTTTTAGACAATAAAAAGCACTCATCTGAAATCTAATCATTATCACATATTTCTCTAGCACGGCTTTTAACAATAGATTTTAATGAAATCATGTAACGAATAAAGGACTTTTTAATTTGTTTTCATTCCTTTGATTTATTTAAGATACATGCTTTAAATTAAAAATAATATTAGCAAAGGCATACTGATGAATAAAGTAATTATTTAAAATATTAGAGCTCTTTTACTACAGGGTAAATTTTAATCATTCTATAAATTTTCTTTCGGATAATTTCTTTTTTTCCTAGCAAGATGTCGCTACAAATTCAGCCACTGATAAAGAGCATAAAATAAATAGTTCAGCTTCATTTCAATCTCTTTTTAATATGTTCTCCAAACCTTCATATTCAAAAGCTTATACCTTTAATATTAAAAAAAAATTTAAGAAATTACAAATCTAAATCCACTAATATTTTTACGACATTAAAAACTGTCTTAAGCCTTTTAACGTATAATAACATATCTAAGTTTGTAAATTTATTTATCTCATATGCAGTTTCAAAGGAATGTTTTTATTTTCTTTTTGACTAAGCTGCGGTCTATTTTGTTATCTCTGAAAGTCCTAATTTGAGAATTTCGTCTGTTATATCCATTTCCAAGTTCTTTTCTACAAAAAAAATGTTGATCTGTCACTTCTCAAAAATACTTCATTCAATTTTGTACGTTAATTAAGATCTCTGTAATGCTAAGTCTGTCATATCTTTGTATGGAATGAAATTATTTTAAGACACCTAAATAGCTGACAACTGCAAGACAGCTCAACAGTTGCTGAAATAACTTCTTTGTACTTTTCAAAATATCTGATAAAAATAACTCTGACAATAAGAGAACTGAATCATCTTCTGTTCCAAAAATAACCATGTTCACATTTCACTATCCGACACAACAGGTTTACAAAGGCGAAAAATCATCGACTGCATGCTAAAAGGATATTAAAAACAAAGAAGCGTGTTCCACTAATACCTCTTAGAACAAGAGGGGATGTTCCCCAAAAGCGCAAACAAAGCGTAAATTCGATATGGCCTCTTTTAAGTACTTTTAAAGAGCAAGGGATGAAATGGAGGGCTGCTAGGCAGGCACTTTCACAGGCTTTGGGCACTTAATTTGATATCTAGGATACTTGTCGTTGTGTGAAATTAATCTGACAATAGATACTGCCACATTCGCCTAATTTAAGCCTTTTTCAATGATTATCATTAAAAAAGTGATTCTGTGAATTATTGCAATTGAACACTTTTTTGCATACCTTAGATTAGTAAAATGTTCTACTTTAAAACTGGAATAGGATTATTTTACGACAGATATCATCATTTTGGTTTGTAATCCAGTAACAAAGATTACGCCATAACCGGAAACTTCTGAATATTTTTAAACATACTTGTGGAATTATGTAAGATTGACGACCAAGGAAAACTTGACCTTAATAAACTGCTTATGCTAGACAATCTTGTCGACATTAATTGTAGAGAACAAAAGATATTTTGATTTTTTTTATCTTTTATTTCCAACGTTGTAGTTGTAAGCTCCACTGTAATCACATTTATCTTCCGAAATGGCCATTATAATTGACGGTAATCACTACATTCTGAAAACTATAGTTCGGACAGGTGCTCTTTTCCTGAAATAAAAGATTTTTCTACCATGTGATAACATGATGTTACTTTGGTTTGGAGTTTTTGAAGTCTCAAAATGCACGGGCAGAAAATTGAGGATTTATCGCATTTGAGGCATCAATTTTCGCTTTTAGGATTATTAGAAAATGATAAAGAAGGTTGTCACATTTGGCAGATAGTTTCTCGCTCTTCTTACAACACTTGTTTTAAATGCATTTTTTATCTAATTTTGTGTTTTTGGACCACTGCTTCGAATGTGGTCCATAGACATTCAATGGTATTGATTTCGGAGTATTGTGATGGTGAGTGTAACTGCTGTTTACAATTAAAAAGACACCATATTTTGGCGTTACGTGGATTCTGTTTGGGGTCGTTGTCCTGCTGGAAAATGGAATTTCCATCTAAACCCAAATTTTTAACACTTGGTTGCTGCAACCATATGGTTCATCCAACTTGTTGTAGAAACTTTTCAAATCATAGGCAGAAGTGTAAGTGCTGAAACTGCGCGAAACGCCATTAGACAAGCTGGATATAAAAGTCGCATTGTTAGAGAGAAACCGTTCATCAGCTTGCAAATTCAGAAAAAGCATTTGAAGTTTGCACAAACTCATCAATTGAAGACCAATAACCTTTGGAAGAATGCTATATTTAGTAATGAAAGAAAACTCAACATTTTTGGCAGTGACAGCCATCGTACTGTATGTAGAAAGCGTAATACTGCTTTGGATACAAAACATTTACGTCCTACAGTTAAACATGATGGTGACTCCGTCATGATTTCAGGTTGCATGGCTTCATGCGGGGTAGGAAATTTAATTTTTATAGATGGCATTATAAACGATATGGTTTTCTTGGATAAACTTCGCTGCAATCGAAAGGAAAGTGCTAAAAATTTGGGTTTATATGGAAATTTCATTTTCTAGAATAACAACGACCCCAAACAGAATACACGTAACGCCAAAATATGGTGTTTTTTTCATTGTAAACAGCAGTTACACTCACCACCACAATACCCCGACATCAATACCATTGAATATCTGTGGACCACATTCGAAGCAGTGATCCAAAAATACATTGGATACATTGCGCATGCGCAGTACGGATTTTGCTTAATAATTGCCAAATCAATGTCGGATCGACAGCATAGAGTTCCTATGCGTCTCGGGATGTCGATGATGTCAACTTCCGATCAGACCGGAAGTTATTATATCTCGGCTTCTGTGCAACATAGACACTCGTCTGAGTCTAAACACTCGTCTCGATGAATAGAGTCGAATGAGATTTTTACCGAAACTCAGGTTTCGATAGGATCCGAAATCGGGTCTCGAAATTTACAAATGCAAGTTACATTGCACTTGCTCATATCGTTGGATAGTACTCGTCGAAATTTACGCAACGATATGAGTTTCGCGTTGCTACTCCGAATAGCTCACGAATTAGGGGTTCTCAAAGGTGTAAACATTTGAATTTTAGAGCGAGGTTTTCGATCTAGTTTTTCCAAAAACTCTCTTTATGACTGGCATCGATACATTCTGCTTGATATTCTCTATCGAACGATACCACATTTACGTCTCAACATTATTGGAAGCTGAGAAACGGAAACGAGAACGGAAAAAAACATGCTTTTGTTTTGATTGGGGGGGAGGGTTGAAGCTGGAAATCGCATAGGCAATGAATAAATCATAAACTGGGCATCTTAATCTTTCTGCCAATGAAGCCTTGCAAAGAAAAGAAGAAAGAGAGCGAAAGAGAAAACATAGGCCGGAACAAAACCTTCAAAGACAATCAAGGCGACAAATCAATCAACACAAACAAATGATGAAAATTTAAAACTATAAACTGATGGAATTAAACATGAACATGAAATAGCTTTACAACGGGAGCGAAGAAAGCGGAAACGTATGCAGTGTGTTACAGATTCTCAAGCGCAACACTCAACTTCAAGCACTGAACATGTCCATTTGGATTCTGAATCACAACCGTGAACGTTCAACGCAAATTCGATTCTGAGTTTCAAATATCGCTTTCTAGCTCAAAGCAACTCATCGAAAAAAATGTTCTCACATGATAACTTGAAATTTGCGATAGTTTTTTTTTTTTGGGGGGGGGGGGGGGTTAGAGATCGAACAATTTTGAAATGAAAAAATTCCAACGTTTTCTATATATCGACGCTTGCGTACTCTGATAGTTACGTGATTGTTTCAAACCGGTTCAAACTGGTTTTTAGGGGGGGGGGATTCTGGTCTGGAGAAAAAAAAATTTAGAACTCGATTGATTTTGAGATGGTCAAAAACCATCTATTTTTTCAAATGTTGGTGATTGCGAAATATGTCATGGGAGAACATGATGATTTTCTGACGGATTGACATCAAGTGAATTAAAAATAATAATAATAATATTCTCACATGGCAACTTGAAATTTCCAATAGCAGATTTCTTTTTTTTCTGTTGGGCAATAAATTTCTTTAAAAAAATCCTAGCTAGAAAAGATTTTCCTTGAGCCTTCTCGAAATAAAAAAAAAATATCTAAACACTCGTAGTATAAAATGTATTGCAATGTACGTTACTTAATTATTGACAGTTAAAACGGGAAAACAATGAATGAATGGAAATAGATTATGTAAAATTTAATCAACATTCGAATTTAAAAAAATCCACGCATAGAAATGAATCGCATACAATATTAGACTCATTGAATAATGTTAACCATAAGGACCCCTTGCCCCGCATGGGCCATTTTTAATGTGTTTTGATTTTATTTCGCTCGTTATTGTAGTTACAGATTCATCCAAACATAAAAAATTATTTTTAGCTACACTGTATGTTATATCCTGAAAATAACTTAACAACTTCCTTAGAAAATTTTAATTATATCTGACATTATAATTCATTAATTATGAAACTACTCTCTTTCTTATGAGTTGTTGCTGCAATCAAGACATTCCATTTATTACCAGAATTTGTTCTAAGATTAAATTAACCTAGTAAAATATTCATATGCTACCATAAAGAAAATAACTTTTGACAGTTATTAAAAAATATATTATATCCTTGGCATAACTTAACTTTCCAGTTAAGATTTTCTTGCAAAATATTATTAACAATCTTTGACTTCATAATTTATTAATCATGAAACTACTATCTTTACAACCAGATGTCACTGCAATCGAGACATTCCATACGTTTCCAGTCCACAAATTTAATTAAATCTGAAACAATCTTCATGACTGACTTCTAAGTAAATCACGTTTCTTAGTTCAGAAGGCACTTGCTATTATTAGAAAATAATTAAATACCTGTTGCTATGCATTGATAAGTTATCATCCTAATAGTTTAGACAGAAATTTAAAGCTGTTGCTAGGTGTGTTAATCAATAGAATATTAAGTGGTTTAAAATGGTATCGCTTGAATGATTTCATTTGCCAAATACTTGAATCTTAATCTGAATAGGCAGGAGTGCTATCAATTAGAGCGTAATTTATGAAGTGAGATGGAAGTAAATTGGAACTGTCAAATTGTTTTGTGCAATTTATTATGGAGAATTAATTAGTTTGTTATTCTTGTATGATGGTTAGAAATGTACTGATTTGCCACTCTGCTTTATGTATATTAAAAATGTGAAGAAAAGAGTTGTGAAACATATTTCCATTAACTTGCTAAAATATAGAATACAGTCTTTTAGTGAAAAATATAAGTGTGAAAACCCAAATTGCAAAAGCTTCAGATGTTTATAGAAATACTCTAAGAAGATTGCAATTTTAATCACATACATAACATTTTTTAAATTAATGCGCTTTATGAAAGTAGAATTTATGATAATTTTTAAATCATTCATTATTTTGATTTGAATTTATGATGTAATTATTTTCAGAATTTCTCATGACATTTAGTGAGGTTTCATTCCTTTATAGTGTTATTTTTATTCGTTTGTTCTTACAGTATTATTTCCTAACATTTATTTCATTGTCAATGTTTCAGCTATGCTTTTATAGTATTGAATTTTCTTTTTGTTTTATTTTGAGAAAATTATTTTTAATAACTTCGGGGAAAACATTTTTGATTCCCATAATTTGGACAAAAAAAAATTTCATTTTTAAGTACACTTTAAAAAATAAGTTTTATTAAGCATTTTATCATTTGATTATTACTTATTCTTAAAATATATTATGATTCACAATAAATATTATAAAATCCTTAAAATATTTTTTTTCAGAAAATTTCCTCCAGATGGCTGTACTATCTCTGTTTAATAAATAATCGACTAATTGATAATAAAGTTCTGAAAATAGACAAATATTTCATTTTCATTGAGAGAACCTGTTTGTACAAAATTTTAGAACCTTAATTCATCAAGAAATAAGTAAAAATATCTAAAAATAGTCAATCTTTCCAAATATGGTTATTTAAGATATAAAAATGGCATGTTTTCACTTTGTCTACAAATAACAATCCGTACTAGTGAAGGTAAAATATATATGTTAGTA
>JAPMOR010109664.1:60600-78712 GCA_026543865.1 Argiope aurantia
GGAAAATGATTATATTTTATGTAACTTAATTCAATAAATGCTCTAATAAATAACGAATTTTCGATTTTACATAAAGCTTCTGATGTGGAAATCGCGAATAACAAAATGTTCTTGAAATCCTAATATTTTAAATAAAAAGAGTTAATTTCCAATCAACTAAATCAATCACTTAAACTGACTGATTAATGAAAATTTTAATATCACTATTCAATAAAAAAAGGATAATTTTTGATTTATCATCGATCGTTTCAAAGAAAATCCGCCAATCAGCGCGCAGGTTTCTCAAGATTAATTGGCCTAAGATTATGAAAGTGTTGAGTTTTTCTAAATCTTTAACATTCAAAACTTCATAAATAAGTCTTAGTTGATCGTGGAAAGTAGAAACATTCATTCATTTATTTGAAATTTGGTGTGTCCAGAATATTTCTCAGAACCTTACTACATTAAATTTAGACTTCATAATTTTTGAAATATTTTTATAGGCCGGAACAAAATATTATTACTGATTTCATTTCAATCCTTTTGAAAGCAAAACTAACAACTGAATTTTATGCTGAATCTGAGAAGTTTTTGTTAAATTATTCTTTGAGATATCACATAAATTATGAAAAATATTTTGTAGTTCACATAAGACTTCAATACCGAGCGATTATGTTTGCAATACTTATATTCAATAATAATAATAATAAATAAATAACTATAAAGATGATAAATAAAATTAAAAGCTTGGTTTTATTAAAAAATATCTTTATATTAATTGCAATTTCATCATTTCCATTTTAAATTAAAGTTGAAGTTTTACCGTAAATGACAACAAATTAGCAAAATATATATAGTAAATTGAACGAAACGATCTAAACAACCGTATAAGTTTGGTATGACTATCAAAATTTGAAGACTGAAAATGTTTTGTTTGAGTATCTATGAAGAGACCAGTTACTTATATTATTTCATTGAAAATTGTAGCGAGAGGTAATACTGGCGAACCGGCTGGTCGCCAAAGGCGGCTAGTTTAATATAATCAGAACTCAGCTATGTATCGTACTATCAATTTAAATCATTTTTATTGCATTGAGTCGTACCTCCTATCCCCTAGTAGTAACGTTGAGTAATATTTATTTTCAAAATTGTATAATATTTATAATAAATCATTATAAATTAACGATTAAAAAACTACTAATTAATTTTGGTATACCAATAAAATTGCTAATTTCTAAAACTTTTTTTTAACCTTTGATCTAATTTTAAGCTTATAACCAAGGCCCAGTTGCCCCTCCCCACTTTGCTAAAACTTCCGTGGTACTTAAATAAGAGTCGTCTTGAAAACTAAGATTATTTCTTAACGTTCGGCTACTCTCATACTTTCTCTTAGGAGGCATGTTTCATAATTGAAGTAGAGGTAACCATATCCTACATTATTGTTATACTTATCAGGAAAGCAAGAGTATAAATCAGTTTACTATTCCAGCAGCCTTTCATCTACGTACTCGTGATGCTCCTACCGTCTGTGGAGACTGATATTGGACAAGGTGGAATATTTGAATCAGTTTTTTTCTGTTACTTTTTGAATTTAAGAACATTTGTGTTTTTCAATCTCGCACAATATTTAAAGAACTTCCTTGCCATTTAATCCCATTTTTTTAATTCAATGCAAGAGACTTTTTACAATAGTGAATTTGAAAAAAAAATTAATTGATGTAATATATATTATGATAATAAATTATTAAATATGTTAAAGACTTAAACATAAAATAGACAAAAAGCAAAAAAAAAAGTCAAAAGTCAATATTTACTGGTGCTTGAGGAAAATAAAACATTTTAATCATAAATATATAGATGAAGACAAAAATCATAAAAATAAAAACTTTCGGAATACAAAAAAAAAATTAAATCTCCATATAAATCAGAAGACGAAAGTCATTAAACATAGAAAAAATAGAATAAAATATAAAAATGTCAATTAACGTATATTATTTATATCAGTGCCTCAGAATTTTACGATTTTTTTTTGCCATGACTTTAAGATTTTTATATGAAATTATTTTCTACATTTTAATATACTAATAAAAGGCCGGATTTAAAAAACTTTTATTGATATTTTCTGTAAGGTAAATAATCATTATGAATTATCTTAATTAGTTTAAATTATTGAATATTTATATAAGGAATTGAATCCTAATAATAAATTTTAATATGATAATTCTATATTAATTTTGTTGAAGATGATGAATTAATTGCAAACATAATCGAAAGTGTTTTCTGAATTTTCTATACTTAGCCTAAAAGACAAACAAAAGATCCTTTGAATTAAGAACGAATTAGAATTAGAAAAATTATTATATTCAGAGAACCAAGAAATAAATTTTATATTATTATTAGATTATTTTTAATTAGGATCCCACATTATTTTTCATATTTCTCACAAACATGTTTGCTTTCATTCCTCTTCTTTTATGAAATTGGAATTTTAATTACATTTGGAGGAAATTTAATTGGAATTGGAATTAGTTAATGAATAAAAGGAATATTTCCCACTGGTCATGAGATTCAGAAAATAAAATTAAGACGAGATTATGCAATTTATTTCTACACTTAACAAGCAACACCATCTGCGTCAAAATATCAAATTTTTAAATAAGAAGTAAATTTTCACAATCATTAATGTATATTTTCATGTTTTTTTCCGTATCGATATAAATATGGAACACCTTATTTATGTCTACTGTGAAGGGGAAAAAAAGTGCTTTCAATATCGGAAACCAAAAACTAAATTTTTCTATGTTTTACAGAATTTTGAAAACAGATAAAAATTACTGTTCACTTCAGTACCCCGAAATAAACAGTTTTCGACGATTCTGCCTCGCTAAGGGGTGAAAAGTAGAAAGAGGAACACATTTATGGAATTCTTTTTCTTCGTCATTCTTTGACCTTGATTTCTGCTCCATTAAATATTTTTCGTTCAGTTTTTTTTTTTTTTTTTCATGTTTATATGAGTGCTAAGTTATTTCTGAACATTCTATTTAGAAATTTCTTCAATTTTAAACATAAAGAATTTAATTTTAAACATAATTCAATTTCTTCAATTTTAAGCATAAAGAATTCAATTTTGAACATAATTCAATTTCTTTAATTACAAGCATAAATAATTCAATTTTAAGCATAAAGAATTCAATTTTAAACTTAATTCAATTTCTTCAATTTTAAACATAAAGAATTCAATTTTAAACATAATTCAGTTTTTTCAATTTTAAACATAAAGAGAATTGAATCAGGAATTCTATAATTATATCCTAGAGAACGCTATTGTGATCTCTGCGTTAAATTGTAACTCCATTTCGCCTAAAATTTTAGAGCGACTGCTGATGGATATAGTATATCTTTGTTTTCATATCTTTTCTGTTTATAAATATTGTATTTGAAAACTTTATAAGTATTGTATTTATACGCAAATAAAATTTAACTTTTTGTTTTGAAGCTTAAATATGTATTGAGATGTTTCTAGGTAGACGACCGAGGTTTCTAGGTAGACGACCAAATCACATGATTCCGTGCGGTTATCTAGTTCATTTCACAGCAGGGGTTGTCTTTATAGTCTCCTACTTTGTCTCTCTCTACACACCGTTTACACAAAAAATAATACACAAAAAATAATACACAAAAAATCACTGCGCCTCTTTGAATTCCGCCCCCACCTATACATTTAACAAGCAAATAAGTGAATCATAACTGTAGAGATACTCACGATTCAACCCTTGTGGATTTACTAACTTTATTTTTAAAAAGTATTCTTAAACAAAGGCATAAAAAAAGGCAGACAATTATTATTTACAAGAAAATTAAGCAGAAAACTATAATTATATTAAAATGATAAAAATCTGTAAAATTAATTCAATGACTATTTAAGCCGTCTAATACTTTAAAATACATATCAACTGCTCTTGCGCAATGACTGACGTATTTTGATGGCTACATTACATGATAAAACCCATTACACTCACTTATTGCATTTAGTGAATTATAATCTCAGCATACGGAATGTCTCAGAATGCGGATTGGAAGTCAACTCTTTGAAAAATGCATAGTTTTGATCAAAAAATGTGCACTCATCTATTTCGTTGGGGTTTCGATTTTTAATAGAACATGGTTTAATAGTTAACGGATTTCCATAGAATTTTTTTGTGCAGACTACAGTTATGTATGCATTAGATTACACAATGTATATAACATCTAATATAGTTTTCATACACTAACTCATTCCTTTTTTGAGTTATCACACTCATAATCAAAAATAACTAGAAAAACAGTTCTATCGAATTAAAAGAGAGTTAAAAATCAAGATTCCTGAAAATCTCGGTGTAAATCTCAGCAAGAAATTTAAAAGATCATTCAGGTATTTTTTTGTTTGTTTGTTTGTTTTTATAAAATGCTTTAGTTTTTTTTTCTCTCTCTCTCTCTCGTAAATACGCAATATTTCATAGTTGAAAATTAAAGAAGTAAGTTATTCAGCAGAGATAAATTTCTAAGACTATAAATAAAAATATTCTCTAAAATATTTTTTGAAAAAAATTATTTTAGTGAAAAATGTATTAAAATCATGCCATCAGGCATATAGTATATAAAATATGAAAAAAAGATATTATCATCAATAAATATTTTGAAATCAAACATAAAAGGGATAGTATAAAAGCGAGACGAAAATTCTGAAATTCTTTCAAGAGACTTACTAAAAGAAAAATGGCTATTTTAGTAAGGAAAAAATATACTAGACATCAAAGCAAAATGTGTTGTATTAGGAAGCATACAGAATGTTTTTTATGTCACTGTTTATTATATAGCACGATATGCCTTGATGGATTTCTAGATGCAGTAGAACAGTTCCCATTTTTACGAGACAAAAATGATTTTTTTACGTTATATTGCAAGAACTGAACATGAAATATGACAGGAAAATATTTTCAGCGACGGTGTTCTATCGCCTTCAAAAAAAATTTATTTTTTGAAAGCAAGAAAGATTTCCGTTTCCAGTTTAAATGATTTTGTCCGTCGCTCTGATGAAAAAAGGTTTTCGCCGCTGTTTACCTTGTTAGACCAGATGCTGGGACATTTTCAATTTGTGAAGTTTGAAAAAAATCCTAGGAAGATAAATCATAAAATAATGTAAAGGTGCCTCAGACAGATATTTTCAAAAATACAAATTATGGTTTTACAAAATATTCTTGTATTTTGAATGTTTTATTTGTAATTTTTTTTACTATTATTTTTAATTTTGATGCATAATTTCAGGACAGAGGAATCCTATGATGGAAATCTAATCCTATTAAAGTTTTTTCTCGTATGTTGGTTTGGATATGAGGATGATGCGCAGATATCATTATACCTCATCCTTTGATCATGACTAAGATTTAGGAGACTCATCCTAAAACAATATTTGTTGCTCCAAAAATGATTCGATTACTGAAATGAACTATTGGATATTTAATATTTACTATTCTGTAGGCATCTTAATTAACCAAATAAGAAGTTTTTCCAATAAGAAGTTTAATATTTCATTTGTTTCCTATGAATTTAATAGAGTGCATAGATATAGTGCTACTTGCCCTTATTTGAGGAACAGTCATTAATAAATTTTTAATGAAATATATTTCTTTTTAAACTATTGGCCATATCCACAAAAAATAAATTCGAATGCAGGCGTGGATGTGTTTGTCAGTTCCTTCATGACACAAATCGCTTGATACAGATTCGCCAAATTTAGAATTTACATACCTTGGAGAAGAGGAATATATAAATGTTAGACAAAAAATTTATTTACCATTTAAAAAAAAGAGATTTTTTGTAGTCATAATATATTAAAATATTTTTAAGATTGATATTGACTTAAGAAAATTAATTAATTTTGTTTCTTAGATAAATTCAATTTGATATATTACTTAATTTGATTAACTAATGAATAATTGACAATTCATAATTCTTAACTTTGCGTGAGAAAAGGAACTACAACATGTATTTTATTTTATTGAAAAATTTGTGTGAACTTATCCACATCCATATAACTTCATTCAAAGATTCATGAATTTGCTGGTAAGCATATTTCCCATGCCTCCAGAAAGGATTAAATATGAATTAAAGGAAAAATAAAATGGTAAAAACATACTGGCTCTCGCATTATGATACATATCACTGTTAATAAAGAAGCCCCAAATAAGATCATTTGATTCAAAGCTTTGAGAATGGATTCATACCTTATCTATAGAGAACCGGAGTTTTGAAGAAATAGGCTTTGGATAATTGGATTCATACTCTGGAGAATGGAAATGTACACATCAGAGAGAATTATTGCGCTTTAATTAGAATTTCAATTAATTTAAAATTAAGCAAAGCTTTGGCCTTTCCCATAAAAAGACCTTAAAATATTATTACAAAAACAATTTATTACACTATTTTAAATTTTTAAAAAAGGGATTATTATTGTCTTATTTGATGGTCTTACGAATTTTTCCTGCATTTCGATATTTTTTAAGAATTTTTGGGAGGCTGGTTCATTATTGCACCAAATTAGTTCTATTTTTAATGGAATGTGTAATTCACGTGATTTTTTTTCCATTGTTATAAGCAAAGGAGCAAAAATTATGTTTAATATTGCCACATTTTATATTAGGAATTAGAAATAGAGATTACACTACCGCAAAAATTAGAACATAGATGAATCGAAGAGTTAAGTTGATGGTATGGGATTAGAATAATTCTCATACTGAATAGAACCAGAGGGAATCGTCTCCTCGAAACTTTCTCGTATACACTTTAATAAATTTATCATGTCAGAACGCTTTGCAGGATATTGGAGTACAATAGTTACAAAATATCAACTTTTGGTTTGAATTTAGCATTTTTGCAAAATATCTCATGTGATTCTTGGTGAGTTTTTCGGCCATTAATCCCTAGTATGTGGTTAATAATATCCAAAAAACAAATTTGTGCTTTTTTCAATCGATAGAAACAAAAATTTGACACAAAACTGCACTTTCAGTCACAAAATTCCACACCTATTTTGATATATTTAAGATTTAAGCCAGGGCATTTTGAAATATCACATCAACATGTTTCTGAAAGTTCAGACCAACAGCCGGTCAACGCATTGTTGATTTTGTCTCAAATGTTGATCAATGTCTACACTATAGATATTAAATCTGTGTACCGTATCTTATCTATCTAACTGTCTTCGTTTTGTAGTTATTTGGTTAACTTATATTCGAACAGCAGGACAAGGAGACTTCCTCTGAATAGATTTTACTCAACATTTGACAGAAATCTACACATTTGGTGTAAATACCATATATTAAATCCAACTGTCTAGCTCAAAGCGTTTTTAAGTTATCTTTGTCACAGACAGACAGACGGACATTTTCCAAAAATGTGTTTATGGAACTCAGAGATGTCTAAAATGTGGATATTCGACAAAATCTCAAAATAAATAATGTAAAAATTTAATTGTATTTAATGATTGTTTCCATATTCTAAAAACTATTTTAAAATTATGCAAACAACTTCTGTAGATTAAAATTATCATATATGAGTTCAGTTTTAGGCGAAAAAATAAATTTTCATTGATGGATATTAAGGATTACTTACATTGCATTTAAAAATATTTATAGACATTAATACGAGTAAAATACAAATAAATTTCGAAGTAAAATACAAAACCATGGTCTAGACCACAAAATCTATAACATGATCTAAGAATATAATAAATTGCCATGGAATTCTTCCGGAGGTTCCTTTTCGATTTGTTGCGTCGATGAAATAAACAGTCCTTTAGTAGAAAACAATGACGACTTTTATTAAGCACGAAGATAACAAATACACCAGCAACAACAAATTCAGCCAAGAGGCACACAGGCAACAAACAGCATCACACTACAACAAACAGTAGCCTATAAGTAGTAATCGGTAGTAATAACAACCACAGCATACTAGGCGTCCAGACAGAATTCAGCGAAGGAGGGAATCTATGTAGCTTCACTCTAAGAATTCTCCAAACGTCTGAAATTTCCCACTGTCTCCTTGATTTAGCTGTGTCTAACTGCCGACTCACTACTACACGATTGGCTACTCCGCACACGACTCGCTGTTGCTTCCACAATAAACATCAGGACTCGGCACACAGCTCTATTCAGCAATCGCTTGAGATCCACACAACGCTCGCTCTTCGCCGTACTGATCCAACTATTCTGCCGTTGCTTCTCTGTCCTTTCGACGACTCGTTTCACAACTACTACTGCAGCTTGAGGCTACCGGCCTTTTATAGTTCTCGGGAGGCAGGCAGAGAAGGTTCTGGACCAATCAGGCGTATCTCAGTCCCTATTGGTTCAATTTCTAAAATTCTGGAAGTTTCCAGTAATATCTATTTTGTTGCCGAAGTCACCAAATTCGTCGCGAAGTCTCCAAATGGTCGCCAAACCCTTAGATCACTGACGCGGTACCCGATCAGCAGCACCGAACAGTGCTAATCGTAAAACGGTATTTCCAGTGATTGAACTAACCGTGCTGGGAAGCAACATTTTAGGTCTGTAAAAACATGTTCATTTTTCTTATAGGCTTAAAACTTTTAAAGATCGTAAAAGCTTCCAAGCTGGTCTCCATTTTATAAGTTAGAATAACCGATAAATATCTTAAACATAAAATAGTAATTGCTTTAAAAAAATATTATTTATTTAAACGTAGGGAATTTTATTTAAATAATATCTATTGAATTTCTTTTTAGCATAGAATATAAGCTTTCAGAATGTTTAAATATTTTGTTTATATCTTTGGAATTATCTGTCATTGAAAAAAATTCATTGTTTTTTTTAGAAATGAAAATTTATTAAATACTACACACAATGACTTCTAAAAATATAAATAGACTTTTAAAATGTAAAAAAGTATTGTATCCTGGTTTGGAATTCATGCCTGAAGTCCAGTGAATTTCCATGCATTTCTGAAAAACGATTTTTTTCATAAACATGAAAATGTAAAAGGTCAAAAATAAATGCATCACCAAAGTGATCGTATGCTGAAACAATTTCAGATAAATTCAGAATTAAAATTATCATATATCACTTTTTTATTTTTTCATTTTAAAGACATTTGAACATTTTAAAAATCGTTTGGTTTTAATTTTTATCTGATTATTTTTCTATCTTCTACTTATTATTTTAAATTGGCTCATAACCACCGACAAAATAATGAGTCATACACTTTATTTAATTATATTAAAAGAAAATCTGAAATTATAATTGAATACTGGAAACACTGGAATTGAATAACCGAATACTGGTAACTTTGTATTTATCAGAATAACGACACATTTTACTATCAACGTTCACTTCGATTGTCTCTATAATTTTTTCTAAGATCTCAAAATACCATCTGAATAGACGGAATCTAATAGAAATATTTATATACATTTAGAATCAAAAGCACGTAGACACAACGGTAATATAAAAGCCGAAATAAAAACAATAGTAATGAAAGAATGAAGAAATAACAAAAATAAAGCAAGTGCATTCATTAACTTAAACAATATTTGTACTAAAATTTTTTCGATAACTAAAACTGCTTCGAAGTTAAGAACTAAAAAGTGATTTCCAAGCCCTAATTTTTTTAAAATCGATTGAATGCATTTTTAGTAAATATTAAAACCTTGAAAAAAAACTAATTAAAAAATAAAAAGGAGAAATATCTAATGGCAACCTCATTTAAAAATGATCAGTTTAAAAATTTTCAGAAACTGCATGTTTTTCTTAGCTCTCTGACTACTCTTTAAATAAATTTCATTATTCTAGAGCTTTTGTTAGCCTGATGGTGCTTTGATTTGATTCTTGTCGCATTACTAAGAATATTCTGTATTAAAAAATACTGTAATAATAAAATACAACCATTACGACTTATACCCAAGTATGGATACTTTTATTAACCACATAATAGCAATTAATTGCCAAAAATTTCATATTTATCTATTAACTATGTTAGCTAAAGGCATGTGGTTCAGCCTAAAGTTTCTAATGTCATGCACTTAATACAAATGTCAAAGAATTTTTTTTAATCGTTATTAAATTTGCTTTTAATTATAACTGAAATATTTAAATGCGCATGAGATTAGATCCAATATTAAGTAAGAAAACCAGACGATTTTTTTCTTCTAATATTAATGAAAAATGAAACGATAAATTCGTACTTTTTACTATAAAACGTTATTTTTTTAATTTAAATGAAAGAACAATTTTTCAAACGATAGTTAATTTCTTCAAACATATTTAAAATGCAAAGGTAAACTTTCAATCTTGCCGATTAATACAAACTTTTGGCACTTGCTAAAAACTTACAAGCGTTTCCATAATACAAACTTTGTAAGAAGCTATATTTGTATATTATTTGTATAATATTTGCACTTTGATAATACTTATGTTGCAATGAATACTGTTCTGTTCGATAGCAATAAAAGCATTACTTATTAGTGCTTCAATGTGTCATTTCTACTTTACTGCATACGAAATATAGAGAAGGTAATGTAATAGTCAAAAATTCAAACTCGAGATTTCTAAGGTTCCTTTGGTTTTTGTCTAAGCATTCAAAGGAATTTGAAAATATTAACAGATGAAAAGGAATCTACCTTTGCCTTTCAGCTTGCCGAGAGGAATTATTTAGTTTTGAAGACATCTGATTATTTTAAAAATCGTTCGGCTTTAATCATTAACTGCTTGCCTTCCATTTATTATTTTAAAATAGCTCATAACCATAAGAAGGAAAAAACAGTATTTGAAAAGTGATTATTATAGCTGTGTCAAATCACTTCGACATATTGATAAATTGTTAAACTTATTCTTTTCTACAATGACGAAAATCGAATCGAAAACAAAATAATAAAAGATCGTCCAGAAAATTCAGTTCAATGTAATTTCTCGCGTTTTAATGCTGTGAAGATTTCTGCAGAGTTTACCAAAATGTTTTCTAACATAATTTAACTTGAAACTATTCTATGATTGCTCGAATCAGTTGGACTGTAAGAGCATTCAGCCCAAAAAAAAAAATTTAGTAATACAATGATCGGCTTGATGTCGGTCATAAATAAGCAGATTGAGATTATGTATTATTTGCAGATGAAAGCGAGTTTAATATTCTTGGTTCTAATAAGCAAATAATTGTATGAAAAAGAATAAACAAAAAACTTAATTTAAAGAATTTAGTCAAAACAATAAAGTATGATGGTAGAAGTATTCTTGTGTTTCAATAAATGTCAGCATCAAGACTATCAATTTGGCATTTCTTGCCGAAATAATGAATTATAATACTCTTTAATTAAATATGTAAAAGAAAATCTAAAATTATCTGCTCAGAATTTAACTATTGGAAACAACTTTGTTTTTTTAACAGAATAACGACTTTAACAATTTTACTCTTACCATTTCACTTCTGGTGTCTCTATAATTGTCCATGAGATCCTAAAACACCACCTAATTCGACGATTTAAACCCAATAAAAAGAGTTATGGAAATTTAGAATTAAAGCACGAAATTACAACAAACGAACCGAAAACCGAACTAAATAGTGAAGAAAGAATGTAGAAATAACAAAAATAATACTGTACTCTATGTACAAACGTTTAAAAGTTGTTGTAGTTGCTATAGAATATTCTATTAAGTACTAATTGACTTAAATATCATAGTATTTATTAATTATACAGAATTCTTTAAAATGCTGTAGACTTTTGTGAAATAACTTTTTTATTAATGATATGTGAAAAAATAAGTGTTTGCATATTTTAAAAATATTTATGAAATGTCGTTAAGAAAACAACTACAGATATCATTTAAAAATTGGTATTCTTAAATATTAATTTCTAATAACGGATAAAGCACTGTTTCATTGAAATTCGTAAATGATACTTTTGGGAGCCACTATATTAATATTTGATACTAAGTACTCAGATTTCCCTCATCAAATTAAAATATTCTTAAAATTTTGCCCGATTTTATTTATAACTCTGTTTCTAGTGAAATGTGGTGACTCTAATAAGATAATCCAGTATGACCAAGACCAATTAAATAGCACAGCCATCAAATACAATTATATAATAAAAATTTTATAAAGAATAAATTATTTCTGAATAAATATTGCCAACCTCAAAATTATAAAAACCATT
Source organism: Argiope aurantia (assembly GCA_026543865.1). NCBI lineage: Eukaryota > Metazoa > Arthropoda > Arachnida > Araneae > Araneidae > Argiope > Argiope aurantia. Next base: position 72,782 of record JAPMOR010109664.1, read on the forward strand.
TGGTATAAAAAAAACATTTATTTTACATAATTAATTCAGACGATATTTAAATTTAAAAGAAAAAAATACAAGATTACAATACAAATTACAAAGCAAAAAAATGGATAAATATAAAAAAGAAATAATATAATTGCCATTGAAAAAGAAGTTGATCGTCAGAACTACTTACCTGAAAAACAATTGCATTTTGTGTAATATCTAAAAATACAATTAAAGTTTTAAAACTTTCATTTTAAAATGAAAGCAATTATTTTTATCGTCATTATATTATTTCTGTTGTACCTAAATATCGCGTGTTAAAAAAACATGCACGGCGAAACATTTAATATTTGGCGTAACAGTTAGAACCACTAACAACATATGACAATTTCACAAAACATTCAAAATATGGTATCAACAATTTGAATATTTCGGAAAATCCGATATAATACATTTTGATACAATAATGGTGATATGTAATATGGTAAATGAGATGCATACATGAAGCTATGATCCTTGTATATGAGTATTTTTTTCTTTTTAATATGGAGGATTGATTATTTATAACTGCTGTATGCTTACCAAAAGCGTACGAAATTTCGAAGAACAAGACTTTATAATACAAACCATAAAAGCATAAAAACGCAGATTCATTCAATAAAATCATCGTTTTTTACCACATTTCTAGATCGAAGATTTTTTTAATGCGAAATCATTGCAATAACTGCATATAGTTAAGTAGATTACATGATAACGAGACATAATAGATAATGCAGGCAATATCACTTGGGTGTGAGTGCGGGAGAAGGGATGTCTGCATAATTCCGACCCCTTTAATCCGCGACACGTGAAAGTGCTGTATTAACTTCACTACGAACACGGAATATGCTATGTCGTGGTCACTGCGGCATGATGGAACATAACGTTAATTAGCGAAGTTCGTAAATGCGTCCGGAATTGCAATCTAAGCTCATAGATTGTGAGAGGATATGCTCTGAATATTTTGTAAACTAATGCGAGGATAGTAGAGCCAATTGATAAATCAGAAATGAGCTCTTTCAGATTTGATTGTTTGTTTAAAAAGTAGCTGACATTTGTATACATTCAGATTATTAAATTGTTAGCATCCCAAGCATTTCTTTCTCTTAGAAATTCCAAATTTGTGCTGCGTCGTTCTCATCTAAATGCAATTAAGATAGGGAACATTTCCACCGAGTAATTTTGCTTAAAATCTGAGACAATTTGTAAACTGGTATTCCACTGGTTCAGAAAGAGGATAATGTAATCCAAACAACCTGCATGAAACATGGGATATTTATTTTAAATTATAAGGCGACTTTTGTGCATATTTAATGTTGAAAGCACCATCTGATATCACGGAATCTTGTATTAATATTACTACAAACGGGGAATATGCGAAGTCGTGACTACTGGGATGTGATGGAATTCTATTTACCTGAATTCGTGAATATAGTCGAAATTATAATTTAGGCTTACAGATTGCAATTATTGTTTGTCCAGGCTTATGCATTGAATGCTTTGTTTGCTACTTCGAATCTGGTAGTGGAATTTGAATACACTCTCTTAATATTTGACATTGGTTCAAGAGCTCCGTTTATATGACAAAAGGCTTGGTTAATATATTGACATGCCTTCAAGTAAATATTGTTAGTACCTAATGTGTCTCTATTAAGGGGTTTTAACTGAAAATATTTGTGTCATTATTAAGTTGATATATAATAAAATCTTTCAAATGACAAAACATCACCAAATAATCAAAATGAAAGGTAATTTATTTTCACCAGCAATATAATATCATTTAATTTACTTGCGAATTTTCGAATAATATTATTAATTCTGAAACTGAGATAAAATGGACGATACTTGTAGAGTTACTTTGGGTCAAAACAAAAATGATCATTACATCCGAATGATCAGTACAAAGAAATGCTTAATAAAATGAAGAACTCTGTAAGAATGCAAAGATCCCGGAACAAACAAACCACATGACATTTTTTATATTACTCATTTTTTTTAATTATAAAAATTGGTATAATTCCCAAAATTGAAAAAAAAATCATATTTGAAAGATGTCCCAAAATTTACGCACGGTTTGGATTTGCCACTATTCGTGCATTAAAGTATTAGAAACCCTATTAAAAAACCATTTGACTGTTCATGATTTAGGGTAGTAAAACTAAAACGTTGCACGATAGAACAACGTTTAACGCAAGATTTGAATTAAATAAAAAACTCAGTTTTTATCCTTTAAATTTTTATATATTTATTGAATTGTAAAATGCACAGGATAAATTTATGTATGGAATAACACATAGAGCAAATGGCTTCTATGGCTTGGCTGGCAGAAACAAATTCCGCAATCTTTTGTCGAAATTTTCCATGTCCATTTTGCATAAATGTGACTGAATTTCATTGATGCAGAGTTGAATTTCTACCTTCAATGCACACGTGCTTCCGGACTTGTTCGTAAGACCTTTGATTTTAAATAACCCCATAAAAAATCGAATGGTGTTGAATCAAACGATCTAGGAGGTCAATTCTCAAATTTTCTAAAACTTTTATTACTTTTGAAATATTTTTCAGCAATGAAAAATCGTTGTTTCTGTGGTTGTTCTGACACCCATTATTTAACTTTTTAAGCTTTCTTTTAAAAATTATTGAGATTTTGGTATATTTTTTTTACCTATCAAGCATTCGTTGGGTAATCTTAATTCGTTGGAATTCCTCAAGAATTATTATTTTTGGAGAACATTAGCACGCCATTGGAATGAACTTCTGAAGAAGTATAGTGCACATGTAATATGCTCATATGTCCGCCCTTTTCTCTTGAAGGAATTTTTGAGACATCACTGAAGAATATTTAATTTACTGAGAAATCACTCCTTCAGCGCTAGTTACACATTTTTATCCTTCTCATTTCGATTCGATTATGCTTCAAAATGTCATTTTTCCAACTTTAGTGAACACTTTACAGATTCAGTATCAATTATACATTTCTGCAATGAATTAAAGAATGGTTGGAAAATTTTCATCATACCTGCTGCTGGCTTAGTCGGGAAAGTTTATCTTCTTTCAAAAGATCGCATTTTTTTATTTTTTTTATTTTGCTCAGTACACAACATTTACTCAACAAAAAACTAACAACGTTCTTTGATCATAGCCATTAACTCTCTGACAGGAAGAAGGCAGAATGCTGCAGATATTAGGTTATCTACAGTGGGTTTTCCGGCTTTATCTTGGGGGGCTGCGGTGGCCTGGTGGTAAGGTCTCGGCTTCGGAACCGGAGGGCTTCAGGTTCGAGACCCGATTCCACCGAAAAACCGTCGTGTAAGGGGGTCTGTTGCACGTCAAATCCGTCATGACCAAACGTCCTCCCGTTGGTGTGGTGTGGAGAGGGGGGTGCCAGTTCAGGTGTCGTCCTCGTCATCTGACCGCGGTTCAAAATTACGAAGTCCGTCCCAAAATAGCCCTAGTGTTGCTTCAAACGGGACGTTAATATAACTAAAACCTTTATTTTGACCGTCGGTCTTAGACTTTCCTGTTCAACCACTGATAGTATTGACTACATACAAATTATTGATTCCTAGAATCAGCCTATTTTGTATATATTTAATAACAGGAATCCGTTCCACACTATTTTGATCAGAACAATGACCGATCGTTACATCCTTACGGCAAAAACCATATTGGCGTTTTTAGAATTAAATAGAGCCCCTGCCTAGTGATAAGAGGGAAAACCAATTTTAGGTCATCGTAAACACAAATCTTTATTTTTTCAATTCTAAAACCAGATATGAGGAGGAAGCTATGAAAAAATACCGTTTACAGGCATCTCTTATCTTCGTTATGCCTTTGAGTATTGCCTTCCAAGTTATTGAGATTATATTATCCAAATGAAGTAAATTTAACATTTTTTCCCCTATTTTTAAAAATCCTTATTAGGGGAAGTCCGATGTTACATTGCTTTATTCATGGCACATAAAAATTTTATTAAATTATATAAAATTATTTGTTGAAGAAGTATTTTAAGAGCCATGGGAATTCTATGGCAAAGCTTCAGTTTTGAATCTATGAAATATACGCCACATAAGAAAACTTGAAGCATGTTGAATCTACTCATATTAAATATGCCTTTGCGCTGTAGAACTTTAGAAAAGGCCTGTTAATAACTCAGTCAGTTCTAATACAGGGAGATAAAAAACTAATCAATAAATATTATGCAAATTTTGAATTTCTAACTTTTTGAAGATATCGAAATTCAGAACTGTAGGAGATGAGGATTCATTGCGGTCGTATTTAATTTTTTTTTTTGAAAACCTGTTATATACCTAAATGAATAGGCTGCCTCTATATAAATAGCATTTCCAAAAATGTCTTTTTGTAAAACGACAACCATCAAATACATTCAAATTTACGATTAGATTAAAATTATAAATAGTATTGCTTTTGAGATGGTGACAAAACATCGATGTATAGTAGCAGTTATCCGAGGTGAACAATAAATATTATAAGATATTGTAAATCATTTTATCTTGCAGTAAATTCTTCTATAAATGACTCAGGGGATGTTAACAGACATCAAAGAAGAAATATAAATATCGTAAAATATGGTATCGTAAACCAGTTTAGTCGGTGAATATATGAAATATTAACAGAGTTTGAAATCGGTAAAAATAAAAAATACAATAATTAGTAAAATAGTATTTCTTTAACATATTGGTTACTACACATTGCTTGCGGTACAACGTGAAGTGCAAATATGTAAACAAAATAGGAGCAAAAATCCATAATATTAACAAAAAGATTATTTATATGACAGCACGATTACGAGATGACCGATGGTGGAAATCTCGTTGGAAGAAAGGAGACAAAGCAGAATACGAAACTGAAACTTCTAACGCCATTGCACTGCAGTACAAGTGCAAAAATATAAGCAAAATAAGAGCAAAAATCCATAATATTAACAAAGGAGTATTTATATGACAGCACCAATACGAGATAACCAATGGTATAAAGGTTGTTGGAAGAAAGGAAATACAAACTGAAACCTCTAACACCATTGTACTGCACACGGGTGATGGAAAAACTATTGGAAGCACTGAAAGGTGGCAAATGTGCTAGCGATTTCTGTCATTCCAATAAGCATTTAATGTTATGAAGTCCTTTATTTTCTTGACAGTAGTCTCATAAATAACTGGTTTAAGGTGATCTATAAGAAAGAAGTCCAAGGCACTGAAGGACAATGGAGGTCATGCAACATAGCCAAAGCATGTAATCTAACTCTCAGATGTACAATAGAGCCACACCAACATACTTGAATCCATTGTTCTGCCACGTTGTAGACAACAAACTTTACATAAGTATTGCTGAAAACCTGTAGCTTTGGCTTCCCATCACGAATAGTGTCGTCGTAAGAAAGACCGTTGTACGATCTGTCCTGTGCGTGCCTTGTCAATGGCCTCATAGCTTGGCGACAAACTTGGCGTCCATTTTGTGACTTGGTGATGAATTTGGCTACATTGGCGACAAAATGAATGATGCTGGAAAGTTCGAGAACTTTCACGATCCATCCACTAAGAACCGAGATACACCCAAATACACCCTGATTGATCTAGAAGTTTCTAGCTCCGCCTTCCGATAACTATAAAAGGCCGGTACTCTCAAGTTGAGGTGAAGTTGTGTGTTGAGTAGTCGGAGTCGCCGACAAGTAATAAGTCTTCGAGAGGATAGCGGAGCAACGGCGGATTGCCAGCGTTGTGTGGAGCGAGTACTGAAGAGATGTGTGCCAAATCCTGTCGTCTACTGTGTTCGTCTCTGCTGTAAATATTTGTAGTATGTGTACTCGTCGTCTGTGTGTTGTCCTGTAATAAACATCGTTGTTTTTCTACTGCCGCTTGCTGATTGAGCGTTCTCCACATTATATCACTACCA
>JAPMOR010109672.1:0-25836 GCA_026543865.1 Argiope aurantia
AAAAAAAAAAATCTTACTTTCTTGTATACAATGTATTGGAATCATCAAAATTTTCTAGCTGATTTTGAATGAACTAGAAATAAATTGAAATTTTGCCACTTTCCTGCAGTAACTTCAGAGAAAATTATTTTACAAGACATATTTTAATACTATCTTAAAATACAAAATTTTTGCCTTTCAGTAATCTCAAATTCCATAATGCGTCATTTTTTTTTCTTAAAATTTTATTAATTTCTTTTAAAATTTAGCCCAGACGATTTTGAAGTATCTACAGTAAGACTGATTTACTCTAACACTATTTTAAGAAATTCCTATTTCAGTTTTTTTATTGAATATTCTGTTAATCTATATCTATGTCTATAATAAAGCTCAACGTGTGTGTGTTGGCGTCTACAAGCTAGACCGTTTGACCTACAGCTGTCAAATTTGGCACGTGTATACCTTAGAGGTCGGAGTGTATACCTTAGATTGTTCACCTCGGAGCTATCTTTTAAAAAAAATTTAATTAGAATTTTAATTAATAAAAAATTAAGCGAAAATGTGACGTTTTTCCTATATAACTTCTGAAAATTTTACAGCACAAAATTGATTTTTACATCAAATTGAAGTTCAAAAAAATTACCTTTTTAATGATATCGATGTTTTTACTTACAAATTAAATTTCTATTTTTAATGAATTTTTAAATAAATATTTTGACCTAATTTTTCAACAATTTATTTCCCATAAAATTAAAATAAATTTAATTGGCAAGAGCACGTTTCGCTTGTATGGGAAAAAATTAGCTTTTATCAACGTTTTGCCATCACATTTATAAAAACTCAAATTCAAATATAAGTTAATTGGTCTTGAAAATTAAATCTCGGAAAGTATAATTTTCAGCTTATGAAATTAATATGAATTCTAATGTTTTTCGACTAGTAAATGCAAGGAAACGTTTTCTATGATATTTTCCATTACCAATATTACTAATTCAATGAAAGTTTTATTTAAGGCAAATATGGTTTAATATCTACAAGATATCTACTCCAATCGGAGTCAACAGCTAATTTGTAAACTTTTAGTTATAAACATACATCTGCTAACAAATGGTCCAAGTGAAATAAATAATTATATTCTACGTAAATTGAGTCAATAAATGCTGATGAATTACGAATTTTAAATTTTTACATGTATCATCTGCCATTTGAAACATTTTTAACAGAATATTCTAGAGACACTAATATCTTAAATAAAAAAAAGCTGTACTCTGAATCTTCCACTAAAGCTGGCCGCTTTATGAAAATTTTAGTATCATTATTCTATAAAAACGGTCGATTTTAGATCCCTTCACCGACCGTCTCAAAGAAGCCAATCATCTCCCGGGGAGAGATTCTCAAGAGTGATTGCCTAGATGATGAGAATGTTGATTGTTCTAATATTATAGTATTCAAAACTTAATAAATCGGTCAGATTTGATAGCAGAAGATAAAATAGTTTATTATTTATTTATTATTCTTATTGGAGTGTCAAGAATATTTTGCAGAATATGAATCTGTAAGACCAAAGTCTGTCTAAAATTTAAACTTCAAAATTTCTTGTATATTTATAAACCGAAAAAGATAAAATGTTAATCAGCATTTATATAATTTTAAAAATAAACCTGAAAACTGAATTTTACGAATCTTTATTTTTTTTTAGAATCTGTGAACGTTTTGTTGAATAATTTTTTGAGAAATTAAAAATTATGAAAATTATTCCTTAGTGCACATAAGACTTAAATGCTGAACGACTCTGCTATCAATTCGTATAATTTTTTTAAAGGCATTCTTGGATTCAGTAAAAAGTATTTATATTAATTGCAGTTTAATCATTTCCACTTTAATTTAAAATTGAATTTTACGGGTACTGATAGAAAATCAGAGATGCATAGTACAGGATTAGAACAAAGGCCTGCATAATAGTATAAGTGAATTATATGATTATCGAAATTTGAAACTTAAAAATATTTTGCTGAAAAACCTATTATGAGATCAAGTCATATAAAATCTTAATTTAACCTTTTAGCCGGTATTAACACTGGCGAACCGGCTGGTCGCCAAAGGCGGCTAATTAGAAATAAATTGAAATTGCCATTTCCCTGAAGTAACTCAAAGTTTTTGTCTTTTCAGTGATATCAAATTCCATAATGTGGCATTGTTTTCCTTCAATTTTCATTAATTCTTTTAAAAAATAAAATTCTTTAATTCTTTTAAAGCAGACGATTTTGAAATAAAGTAAAGCTCTCATCAACTCTAATACTAGTTTAGAAAATTTCTATTTCATATCTTTTGGAATATATTTTTATTGACTTAAAAAAGTAGATATTTAATGATATCTGAAAGAACTGATATATTTTCCATTTTCTAGGGACTTCAAGTGACCAAGTTTTATAATTTATACGAAATTAGCTTTTACATCAACAATATTATGCATGAAAGTATTTAAATTCTGAATAATGCAGGGGGTATCAACTAATAGATAAATAAAAACAAATATATATATTCCTGAAACTAATAGCATTGTAGTGAAAGCTTATAAGCCAGTTAACAGCTACGCTGCACAAGCAATTGCTTTTGTATTGTGGTCACGTTACTGAGCTACGAACCACAAGGTCCCAGGCTCTATCCTTACTCATAATAATACGCCACATTGGTGACCCGGACGTGAAATATTACTCTAAAAACACAAAAAAATATTACTCTAAAATAACCAAACAATTAGCATGTGTAAAATCTGAAATTAAACTGACCATTTTTTTAAACAGAAGTCTCGTTATGTGGTACTGTGTAGGATTGCAAAATACTTAAATCAATCGTAAGGTGACAATGAGCATAATTCCGCAAAATTCCATTGCGTATAAAAACAAAACTCAACCGCCATACAGTTTTCTGATTAATAGTTAAGGATTCATAGAAATAAAGAATAGTTAATTTAGTTAAATTAGCATCCGATTTCGAAACAAAAGAAGATTATTTGGAACTTACTTCGTAATTCTCAACCATGATCATATGACACCCCAACTAATAAACAGAAACATCTCATATTATTATTTAGAGAAATAATTGATTATGATTATTTCTGAAAATGATCATAAATAAGCAGTTTTAAGAAAGTCAGAATCAAATACAAGTTCAACATAGGTATGAAATATCATTTTTTGGGAGGGTAAATAAAATTTAGAGATATTACGCATTTTAATCAAAATGTCACTCTTTCACATAAAATAATTTTTAATAATTAATAAGTTTTGTTTATATATATTTCAAAGATTGAAGTCAAACGGCGGATAAATGAAAAGACGCATAATTTAAATAATAATAAACTGATCGTCAGAGGGAACCAGGAATATAAGTTATATTTAATTTCAGATAAATCGTTTAGATATAACTCCATGGTCCTTGATTCCGTCAAATTGTCAGGCATTGAAGCCCTGATATTATAATTGTTTTACATATGTTCTGCTTATTGTGTACTTGAACCTTTCTAACTGAGATCAGTCCCATGACATCATAGCCCACTTAAAAACTTAAATGTTCGGTTCATCCAGCTTCTAAATTTCGGGGTATTGTAGCTTTTTTTTTTATTTATTCGTCTTATAAAGTAAAACGATGTTAAACAGAATCTTCCTTCTTTAGCTTTCAATAATGGAAGGAAAAAAATCACGAGATTAAGAATTTTATGAAACAATGAAGATGGTTTAAATTTCAAGACTAAAATGTAATCTATTGCTGGAAATTAGGCTAAAAACATTTTTTAAAAATTGACGAAAATCAAGAAAAATTTGCACGATTTTTAAATGATATTAAAAAGATAATTTTTTTAAACTCTTGAAACAAGTGTAAAATTTATTTTTCTGCAATCAATAATATTTTCTGAAATAATCGTGAAAAACGTCAAAATTCAGCATATTTGTCAGTTTTAAAACATCATTAATAAGTGAATATTTCCACTCTCCAAGGTGTGTGTGTATGTATATGTGTATGTATATATATATATATATATATATATATATATATAACAAATTTTGTAGCTTTAAATTAAGCGATCTAATCTGTAGAGCGTTCACACACATGCATTTATTTTTATTATTGGAGGTAGACATAGGTAACCGTGTCAAGTGGTTTAAATTGTTTTATTTCACATGTGGAAGGTAATCTTAATTTACTTTCTTCCAAAAACAGATATTATCATCATAGTAATACAGTTAATCTTATTTTAGAACAATTGAAGACAAAATAATTGCAGTATCTTATATTAAGTTTAGCAATATGCAATTAACACTCAAAATCAACAAAAAAATAAAGGGGGAATACTATTTTTTTATTATTTATAAACAAAATTAGATTAATACAAAACATATTTTAAGTGGTATTTAATTTTTCATAATTGAAATTAAATGATTTTTAAACTCACTAATTATAAAAATTGTGTTAGTCATTTATGGCCAACAAATAGGTATTATTTTAGTTAAATGTGCATGAAAGAAATTTATATAATCAAAACTATGATGAAAAGACAGAAATAAGAAACATAAATAGTACTTCACTGTAATTGTAACTGTATTACTGGCACAATAGCTATCGGGTAGAAATATAAATAAAAGAATATACACGAAAAATTTAGTTTTTCTATTTATAGAAGTAATTAGTAGATTGAATAATTTTCATAAGGAAATATAATAATTAAATATAACAATATAATTATTCATTTTTAATAATTTCTAGAAATATATTAAAAATGAAATGCCACTTGTTGCACTTTAAACAAAACAATTATTTGAAACTAAATTATCCTTTTAATAATTTATATACATTCCTTCTACAAAAATAATTTTAAAAATTACCATTAATTAAGTTATCTAATCATTAACATTAAATTATTTTAATTAAAATTGTTCCTTTTCTTATAGTTTTATTTTTATAAGTCATACAGCAAAACCTTTATAATAACTTTATTAGCTAATAAATGCTAAAAAATATACAGCAAAAAAAAAAAAAAAACTGACGCACACTGATCAATTAAAAACAGCAATTTAATTACTGACATTAATTTCTTTTATTATAAAAAGTAACATTAAAATACAAATAATTCTTAATGGCAAACATGAATATACATAAATGAATATCACATTTTACTCAGATGAAGATATTTTTTCTTTTGTTATCTAAAAAAAACATTGTTAACTATGATTAATTATTAAATGATATTAGTTATTGAATTTAAAGATTTTAACTGGGTAACCGCTTTTTAAAATTTATAATATCAATAAACGTTAAGAAAAGAATTTTATTTATCACAATGTATTAATAATCTAATATTTTACAGCATTAAAAGAAATACTGGCAATTTTATTTCTATTTTGATGGAATGCTGCTGGCAAGAAAAAAGTTATTTCAACAGTTTATGGCAATCAATCAACGAAATATTCCTTTTCGTCTGCCACCGAAAATCGTTTTCTCCTGGAAGACTGCCAAATTCGTTCAAGGTCAAGAAGTGGAAAAACATTTTATTTTTTTTTCATCTTCCAAAACATGAATTAGACAGTCATCAATCAAAAATAATTCTACATGCAATGAGTAGTGAATAAAGCTATACAGTGTCTATTTTCATATAAAATAGAATAACTTAAGAACACATGAGATCTATCAAAATGAAGGTGAAATTAGCACGATAATGATAAACCTCATTTAACTTAAAGTAAAATTTTTATCATGATTCTATTTTTCGTTTTACTATTTTTTTTGTTGTTGTTATCATTGATTTTTATCAAAAATTATTGTTTTGTATAGAAAATAACTGTTGATTTAAATATTTCTATTTTTTTTGTTAAATTTATTCATTATAAACCTTCCTCACGAATGAAGAAAATTGCGAAAGACGCTTTTAAAAACGAAAAATTATTTCATAAATTTATCAACTATTTAATATTTGTTCTTAAACTAGCTTTTTTAAAGAAAAATCTTATTTAGGGTTATTGAATTTTGTTTCAAAAATGAATGTCAATGGCATGGAAAGGCACACGAATCGTCAGTTGATTATTCCAGTGCCAAGTCTTTGCCCCACTTCATGGCACTATCTACAATTTGCATCATCTTTACACGAACAGACATTCTTAGTCTATCTGGAACTTGTTTTAAAGGCTCAAGTAGGGACAACAAAAATAATCGATCACTATCATCTTCTAATGTTTTAGCTGCACTTTCTGTTGTTTGTACTTTCCCTTCTATCAACTGTATGTTAGGCTGCAACATTCTTGTCAAAACTGAGTCATCATCAAGATCATTCTCTACTTTCTGTCTTTTCGGTCTTCGTTCGGTGCTGGGCTCAGGTGAGGAATCATCATCAAGTTGATAGACATCGTTGATAAGCATTTGTTCGTCGCTCGTCGATGGAGTGTTTGCCGTATAGTTAGGAGATAAAGTGTCTGTATTGCTGACTGATGAAGTGTCTGTGGTGTTAAGTGATGTATCCGTGTTGCTGACTGTTGAAGCATCGGTGCTGTTTGAAGTATCGTTCGAAGTAGGTTCTGCATTCTTAGTCGAGTTGATCGATTTATTCTTACTCATTACTTTTTGAAGGAACGAAAGATTTTTGTAGAATACATACGGTGATTTTCTAGTCGTAATGATGCCCAGTTGCGCCATTTTCAGCCTCTGGCATTCTCTGTTGAAGCAATCTCTCGCACTCTTCCATTTGCGTTGCAGTATTCTACCTACAATAAAAAAAAAAAGGAAGACACTTAAAAGTGTTAAAATATAATCCATAAGCATTATTAATCTCCATTTCAGCTAAATTTATGGATGTTCTGATGATTTTATTTGAATAACATGAGCAAAGATTTAATTTAGACTCGTCTCGTTTCAATGGAAATGTCGACTGAAACTTTTTATTTCGACAGTTTTGTTTATTCTAAGGGAAAGTATAGGGAAATAATGAAAATAAGCAGGAATTGAATGGTTGCCTAATTCTTTGATTCACATTTCTAAATTGATAAAAATACTAAATTAATGAAACAAAAAAATTCATCAAATTATTTATATGCTATAATTTAATTGAAAAAAAAAAATGATTTCTTGTCTCGGCCAGATTTGATGAAATCACCCTATACACTATAAAGGTTAAATGTAAAAAAGAAAAATATATCACTCAAAAAGAAATAGAATAAGTAAACAATTATACATTTTCTTCCTATTATCTCTCATTGCTGCATTTTACACCCTACTATAACATTTATAACTTTGAATGCATTAAAAAAATACACACACATTAAAAAAATAACTTTGCAGCATAAAAATTCCTAGAACTTCTGGTATATTCCTAGAACTTTGGTATATTAATTACCAACTCAAAGAAATCACGTCAATTTCAATATTTTTACATAAAAAGCCGGAATGTTAATAATTCCCCCACTACCACCAAAAAAATTAAATTTCAATATAATTTTTGTCTTCGAGAAAAACATCAAATGCTACTTTCATTCTAAAAATGAATATATAATTCATAGAAGTGTCATGCATTTTCAAACTAAATAATCTAATAAAAATGATGAAGGACTTTCCTTCAATTTCAGTAACAGAAAATGCTTATATTTCGGATATTATTATAAACAATGTCAAAATAACAGATATATGCACACAATGACTAATCAAGATTCTGCCAAATATTGGGTTGTTCGGAAAGTAATTTCGTTTTTTTTTTTGTGGAAATGAAAGACAGTTTTCGTATAATAAACAAATACTTTATTAAATTATATATTGGCCGTTCTGGTCCAACACCTTTTGCCATCTTTCTAGTAGTAGCATCATTCCACGCTCATAAAATTTTTGGTCTTTGCTGCCAAAAAACTGATTGAGGTGGTTTCTGACCTCCTCATTTGAGGTGAAGGTTTTACCGTCTAAAAAATTTTGCGAACCAGTTCTGCCACTGGCGTACTGTCAACACACCTTCTCCATACACATCGGTCCATTTCTTTCTGGCTTGAACAGCATTTTTACCCTTTCTGTAGTAAAACAGTAAGATATGTCGAAAATGCTGCTTATCGCTCTCCATATTTATAAGGGCACCAACCAAAAACTACTGCGTACAATGAATTGGAATTTTTCACACACAAGCCTTGCTATATGAGCTCTCAAAGCATATAAAAATTATACGGCTTAAATGTGAAGTTGGGTGCAAAAAAATACAATTAAATTCTCTGTCGGGAAAAAACGAAATTACTTTCCGAACAACCCAATAGAACTTTTTTTATAAAAATTATTTCATAGAGTTACATCTATAAACCATTTTCCATATATATATATATATAAAAGAGATTATCCCAGAATTGTTTTAGAGCAATGTGACATCAAAATGAAGGGAAGGAAGGAATTTCAAACTGAATGAATTTATTTTAGTAAGTCTGAAATTGACTCATAAAATTACATTTGTTTAATTGCACTAGAAAATTTTTTTTAATATTCTACTATGTATGTATATATATATATATACACACACGTACACATATACTATATGCATGGAAATCAAAAGCCATGCATATATTTTACATAAACTCTAACAAAGGCAACAACAACAAATAGGAGGTTACAGTACACAAGATAGCTAATAATATGTACTACTGAACTTGAGATTGCAGTGCATTTATATTAACAGAAAAGCAGATATTAACGTCAATCTTTCATAGAAAGTAGCAGATTTACATAATTTGGTATTTCAGGGCACTCATAATGTTTCAGATACATATTATAAGGGTCTTCTTTTAATTAGTCAATTTAGTTTCATCTTTCAACAAATATCATCTTAACATGTTAATGAATTATTTTAATTCAAATTTCTATTTTAATAACTTCATTAAATAATATGTTTCCACTTATTTATTTTTTAATAAGCATATTAGCAGAAAAAAATAACTGAGGTAATAAAATGCTTAGATAATTAATTATTAGTTAATAATTTCCTTATTTCCAAACATATGCATTTAATAGTTATGCTAAATTACAAGAAAATGAATTTCAAACAATTATAACATCAACATTTGTTATTTTATGGGCCATAACCAGTGGATTGAATAATTAATATATAATAAATAAATAAATTGAAAATTTAATTTAAATATACAATATAGTATACTGGGAACTAAACACTGGGGGTTCCACGTTAGGCTGATCACCTAACCAGGACATATGTCTTGCACCCCAGGGCCCTTAGTTAAAAAAGCAGATATGGACACTGAAGGCTTGGCCTACACGGGCTGTTGTAACACTGAGTTTAGATATATATTATAGTTCTAATATTTTATATAATTTTCTTTATTTACCAACTTATTTGGCAACTGGGACAATAACATTATCTGCCAGTGCACTCTTCTCCTCCACCCATTTGTCCAGTGGAGAATCTATAGCTGGTTAAGAAATCGGATTATGATCTAAAATACTATCACCAACACAGAGTCTGAAGAGAAGCTATTCCAACTGGCTTCTGATGACTTCTGTTGTAAAATTGATCATGCAAACAAGAATAGATTTGCACTCAAAAGAAATATTCTGAACTAATTGTTCCATGCATGTACAGAAGTAATATATTTAGCCAACACGATTTCTTAAATTTTAGCTAAGTGAATGAGTCCAAATTGTAGCAGTATTTGTTGGAAATAAAAAATTTACCAAAACTAAATAGAGCAAAAATTATGAAAGATACTCCTCTAAACAGACCATTTGATAATAATGCGACCAGCTCAATAGTCGAAATGTAATTGAGGGAACTGGAAACATGTAGTTCATTTTGATAATTCTTAATGAATGATTCTTGAATAAATTCTCACGATACTCTATAGCAATATATCTAGATAGTTGTCATTGGTCATACAAAAAATTAAAAAAGAGAAAGAGATTTTTTAATGTTTCAGTTGAGAAATTACTTTATTCATGCACAAAATAATATATTTTCTTTAAATGTGGACTCAATATTTTTGGTACTGTCACTTTTTTTTTTTAGATATGGAGAAACATTCTGTATATTTAAGTCATTAATAAGAATATGCAAGTTCCAATGATTAAGTAACTGAATTTTAGGATATCACTTATTTTTCAGCAACAGCAACATGTAGAACCAAGAATTCCATGCCAACATTTCATTTAGTAGTTTCAAGCATACCCATGACCCTTTTAAAAATTTCCAAAACTTATTACAAACCCTTATTAATGACTAGTAGAATTGTTTTTAAACTGAAGAACGTACATATCAATGCAATTGTTATGCAGGGGAGTAAAATCAAGTGTATTTCATCTCTAGATAAATTTCATTTTAATTTAATATGATAATAATAATTAATTAACTTAATATATGACTTAATTTTAATATATGAAGTTTTTAAGATTTAGAGCAAAAGCTCTACAACTTATCTGGATCACTACTCCTTTACAAAAAAATAACAATCCTATGCGCCCTCTTCTATAATCATTAATCATGTCAAATATTAAAATATTATTGCTTCTAAACCTGCTACCATCCTCTTGGAAGGTTCTATCATTCTCTGGGGTTTCATACCATCCCAATAGAAACCTATGATTTAAAGTAAACAGTAATCCAAACCAATGGAATACAAATACTAAATTACTTGTATAATGTCATCTTTAGGTTCTTCCTGCAACACATCAACGTTAAAAATGTAAAAATCTCTTAATACGAATTTTGACGAAGAATCACATTTACTCTCTTTCAAATAATTAGCAGATAATATACCCACTTTTTTGTTTTAGCAATCCTTATTATATACAAATGAAAAATAAAAACAGAGTACTAAACTCTACTTGAAAATAAACAGATGTTTAGCAACAGCTTTACTAAACATTTTGATACAAAAAAAATATTTCAACTTAAGATGACTAATTTACTATTAACAACATTTATTTTAAAAAACTAACATAGCACTATCCATATTTTGAAGACCTCAGATTATTATTATCTACAAAAATTGAAAAATTAAGATAAGAATATGAATCGCTAATGATAGGATTTTTTTATTGAATCCTCCTTTGGATTGAAAGCCTAAGAAATTCTGATATACAAATGTTGACAAGTCATAAAAAAATTATTTTAGTGTTAAAAAGTTTAATACGTAATAATCGCAAAGTTTAGTTATATATTAGGTTTCAATTTAAAAGACTTGAATAAGTACATGATTGCTGACTATACTAAATCTATTATAATTATTTTATGTTTTTTATTACTTTATGTTTGTATACATTTATCTGCTGAATGCAAAAAGAAAAACTTTTAAATGAGCTGTATAACCATAATTAAAGAAATTAAGTAATATAAGCCTAAAATGTATCATTTAGCAATGCCGAGCAAGTCTTCTATTACTTTTATACAAACTATTTAATAACTTACAAAAATTCAAGTTGAGTACTCAAAGAAGTCTGGTAATATATATAACAATGCTAACTTAAATAATCTTGAATATAATTTTAACAGAATTCTTTAAAAAATTCATTGCATTTCAACAGAATTAAGATTTTAACATAAATATCATTAATGTAATCAACAACATTATTTATTAAAAATTAAAATTATTTCTAAAACCAACAGATACACAGAAATATATATATATTACATTGCATACTAGCAATTGCAGCAACTGTACCTTTCAGGATATCCCAAGATGTATTAGAAGGAATAATATTCTACAATAATCTTAAATGTTATATATTATTGTAACTTGGGACAATTTTTTTCCATGTATTACATTAAACTATAGAAAACTTATAATAAAAAAGGGACAGCCCAACTTAAATCACACTTTTAATTAATTCCAGACATCTAAAGAAATGTGCCACTTGTTTTTTGATTTAAAAATATTTTAGATATTAGTTTAGTTTAAATGTTTCAGATATAACTGTTTTTAGATATTATAAAACACTTTGAAAAGATCCAAAAAAGTTCACTTTTTTTTTTGCCACATTGTAACAAATTTTAAAGCTGTAACCTAGCTTAAAAACTAAACAGAAGTGGATGAGAAAGTGAAGCCATTATTTGTTTTTCATTAAGTTAATATCAAATATCTTTTAATGAAATAAAATTATGTAATAAAAAATCATAAGCTATTTTGAAGATGGGGTTGTCAGATTTATAAATTTATTAATAATTTAAAACTAATAAACTGACATTTAAAAATTACAAATATAGGCATTTATTTTTTTATTTAATTTTTTGAATCATACTATTTGTGAAAAGAAATTAATTAAAAGAAAACAAAATTATTCTCCAATATTTAAAAAAAAACTTAAAATCCTGCTGGGAATAAAAAAGTGAGAGAAAAAGAAAGAATTCAAGTTACTAAAAAGTCATCTATTTTGAGGATCAAGTATGAAGTAATGATATTTTCAATAATTTATACACTAACTTTCTATAAACAGTTTTATACACGTTTGTGATATAACAAATTTTACTTATAAGGAGGAGTTAACTGCTTATAACTTATTATTAAACTGCTTTTAATTCAAATAAATTCGTAACCTTTCTTTAGACGATGAGCTATTTATTAATTACAATCGCATTAACAATGAACTTACAATCAAAATATAGAAGCAGCGCGAATTTCACCTACAGTGGCCACGTTTTCAGTGCACGTTTTTGCGGCAACCCTTAAGCAGCTGGAACTGATAAAAAAATTTATAATTCAGAACGCAGAATGAATTCATTTGGCGCGAAACGTGGGATGTCAATTCTGAAGACGGAGATAGATCTCAATAAGAAATTTTACAACAATTAGAAATAAAAACAAGAAAATTAACTTACAATATTCATTTCTTTCGTCTTCCGAAGGATTTTCTTTATTGATGAAAATGCTCACGAGTTCATCCCAAGAATTTTTTTTCAGTTGCTTGTTTGAATAAAATTTGGATGTTGTATCCCAAATTGCCGGCCTTTGTTCCACTTCTGTTATGAATTTTCTGACATCAAAATTCAGTACCTCGAATTCATCACTATTATTCGCATCGGAACATTCAGTCGGCATTTTTGGCCGATTCCGTAGTCGCATCTGCACGAAGGCAACGCTAACTTCTGGTGGCCGAACAAAATGGCGACTCGTAACTGGTTTTAGGGCTGCAGTCTGAGGCGCGACCAGCCACCGCGTGTAAAAGAGGCCACTGGTAGATAATTGTCGACGTTATGACGCTACTCTGGCGTCGTCACCATCGAATCTTATGAAGTAAACGCGTTGACTGCAGTCGCTCGTGGGGGTATTGTTAGAATAATCAAACAAGGAATCTTCATCGATTTATTAAGTCTCGATTATTATTTATTTTTTTAAAAATCCGCTAAAATATTAAGAAAAAATTATTTTAATATTGAAAATAAAATGATATTACAAAATCTAACATTTGCAGTCTAATTCCAGCAACTTCTTTTATAAAATGCATAGCTTATGACGTATGTAGGTAATGTTCATGGATACTTTTATTGCACTATAGCGTATACTAATGATAAAAGTAAAGAATTTTTTGTTATGAGTTTTTTATTTAATTACTTTTTTAAATTTGCTGTAATGATTTCAAGAATAATAATAGACTACTAAAAGTCGACGCTTGCCGCTATGCACAGGAGGGATTTTGCTAAATAGTGCTCTTTTATTGGTCAATTGTGAAGCCCGTCCTTCACAAATACGTGGTTTCATTTCTTTTCACATTATTGACCTAGCAAATCAATCTAGACAATCCTTTCAGAGTCACTTAATTTTTCCATTAACTATGACCTTCATCTTTTCTTAGATTTAAAGTCGAACATTTTTCTATCCCCTTAAATGTATTTTTTTAAAAAAATAATCTGTTATAACTCAAATCCATAGATTAATTAGTTTTAAAACTTTTTTTTCTGAGCAATTATTTGTTGGTTTATTTAGAGGGAAAAAAATCCCTTATCTTAAAAGAATTGGTATTTGCAGTTATTAATGCATCATATTGCATTATTCTTTTTAATGTGTTTTACCATCGCTAGTTTACTTAAATCTGGGCTCACGAGTACAGTCATCGTAGATGATTGAGATTCATAATAGAAAAAAATCTCTCGATTAAGGCTATTAGGTTGTTTTTGTAAATTATGTTAAACAAATTAAACATTTACTCAGAATTATTATCTGTTGTGGCCGACGTCCAAGTTGATGAGGCTGATTCAGATACGCTACATTTCTTTCATATTGAAAATTGAATCAGTTCCTAATATTTCTCTTTCAGTTTATATTATATCTTTATTAATTAGTTTTGAATAAATATACTGACAAATTTAAATTATTTTTAATTTATGACAAGCAAGTCCCCGTTAACATTAAACTATAAATTAAATATAACATTAAGAAAATGTTTACGGAAACTTTCTATCTCAGAAGTCAATAACCTTCGCTTGAATAACATGTTGACTATACAATTATGTCAAATATCAATTCACGAAATTAAACAATGAAAAATATATTTATGAAATGTAAAATTTGAATAAATAAGTTGGGATGAGGCAGTCACTGGCATGTCCGTAAAATAATAATACGTAAGAATTAATGACTTTTATCATTAGTATTCGTAACACTACAGAGATTAAGAAAAATATTTATCTTAAATATTCAGATAAAAGTTTTAAAAAATGTATCATTTTGCAAATATGTCAAAAATACATTTTAGTAAATAATAAATTTACTAAAAAAAATTTTAATATAATTTTACTTTTGCTCACAAAATAGAAAATTTTCTTTTCAAATTATTCCCTGTATAATCCATATTTGTTTTTTAAATCTACAGAAGGATAGCACCACGCTAGTGGAATAAAAATATTTAATTAAATATATCAAATAACTAACTGGTAATTAAGTTCTTAAGTTAACACGTAGGTGTACAAAATTTCAAAACATTAGAAAATAAACAGAAAACGATTTTTAAAAAATCAACTGAAAAATTCCCTCTTTACTTGCGCTAAAGTAAGCTAAATAAAAGTATGTAAAACAAAAAGGTTTCACACAAAAGAAATCGTACATATGTTTATCCATAAACTTAAAGAAATTTTTTTAAAAATTTAAAAAAAAAAGTTTTTCTCATTTGCAATTTTTATTCTATTAATCGTTTGAATTATAATATTTATATTCTATTTATATTGAGAACGACAGTGGTATTTTGTAAAGCTTTTTTTTTTTCAATAAATGAGATACAATTGCAAATTTTGCATATTAATCGCTTTTATATTTGTAATTCAACCAACTTTCTCATTCGAATTTAGGAATTATATAATTTCGAGAGTTTCTACAAAAAGAATCGAATCGCAGGAAAAAAAATCTAAAAATCGTTCCAAATTCTGACTCGAGAATATAATTTATGAGAATAAAAAAATCTTTAAAACAGAGGGCCTTTAATTCAAAAACCCTTTTATTTCTAAGGGAAAAAATGTTCGGATGATTATGAAAATAATTATTTTAGATTTTAGCTCAACGTTTTATTTTTTTAATGCCTTCCCCAAGGAAATCATTTATACATTCATAAAACCAAAACAATCTTCAGAATTCTGCACCAAAAAAAATCGAATAAAAATGGAATATCGAAGAATTGAATAAAACAGAATATCAAAGAATTGTTTCGAATTATAATTCGAGAATATGTTTTATGGGTAAAAAAAATTACAGTAAAGCATCACTATTTCTGAGCCTTTTTACATCTAAAGCAAGAAAGAAAAAAAAAGGAAAAAGGAAAACATATATTTCAGATTAAGCTTTGCATTTTTGTTCTTAAATGCACCCCTACGGAACCTAATTTATGCATTCAACAAAACGAAAATTCGTGCAGCATGATTGTACAGCTGAGAGCCCATTTAAATAGCTATGAAACTTATCTACAGCATGCCCGATAGATACCACTCATAAATGATGTTGACATGACCAAGCCTTTTACTATAAAAATGACTGGGCGCCGTCATATTACAGTTGCGCAAATCTAAACAAAGCCCCGATAAGCCTTGACCTTGAATTCTACTCTTGTAGGGTTGTAAGCTATTCCGATCTGCTGTGTTTATGTTGCTTTCGAGCGTTACACTTGGCACTCTTTTCGGTCTTGGCGGCAGAAAAATTCATCAATGTCAAGGCTTTCAATGCAGGAAAAACTTAATTGGAGGGCGTTCGAGGTTCTTTTATTTTTGAGGCTATTTTAGGCATAAACATTGGCTTGGTGATAAGCAGATGTCTCTTTTGCTTCGTTTCGACTGTCAGGGGAGAGTAAATAAATAATACCACGAGCGCACTTTTTTTTTTCTTGAAGAAATTATATATATTTTCTTGTCTCGTAAAATTTGGGATTGGTTCTAATTCAACAAGGCTTAGAACTGTTGTGTCACAGTTAGGATTGCCTGCCATACGTCTTACATATACGGGACCATATTATTCAATATTATTAGTTGTCCTCCCTGCCCTAATTTCCAAAAAATTAATGCTTTCAATTGGATGGATAGCTGTATATCAAGTTCATGAATGGGAAGAAAAAAAATGTTCTATATTGCATATTTACAAGAAATATCTATATTGGCAAATCTGAAATTCTCTTCAACCAGTTTATATGTTTTAAAGACTATTAAGAGAAAATTATTCCAAAAAGAATGCAAAAAATTATAAAATTAAATATGGAGAAGAATTTTTTTTTTTTTTTTTTTTTTGTAAATACAAAGTATGTTGATCAGAATTTATGTTTAATAAGCTTTGTGAATATGTATTTGGCATTCCACTTCACAATGCAAAGTGTGGGGAGATTATTTTTCCAGATGTCACTTTGATGGCGGGACGAAAAGAACAGCTGGTCAGAGAAAATAATTGAACCAATTTTGATTCTTCATTATAATTCTAAAGCGACTAGTGTCAAACTTTTTTAATTATGTGAAAAAAGAAGAAAATAATATAATTACTTGTTCATTTTATTAGAATGCTAAAACTTTATAAATTTTTTAACAGAATAAAATAAACCATTACTTACCAATTTTTTTGTTCTACTTTTACTTTCTATCGTCAGTAAAAAAGTGCCCGAACAACAAATTTTTGGAAATATAAATACGAATAATTATTTCAAAAAGGCTTTGTTGGATAAAATTTGGTATATGAGACTTGACACCAAATTTGTAAATTTCATTTATCGAATTTTGAACGAAATCTCTTTTAAATCATATTTCAGTATCAAATTTGATAATTTTAAACCAAATCTATCAAGAGGTTGACTGTCTGTTTATCTGTACTTTCTCATGAACGTAAATGCATTATTTTATAAGCACAATGACTTAAACGAATGAAATTTAACATATGATCTTGTGTCTACAGTTGTGGTTCTATTCCAAATTTCGATTTCATCGGTTTTCTGGTTCTCTGATTTTAACCGCATGTCAGCGATTAATCGCCAATTCGTAAATATTATTCTCCAATGCCATTCAAGGCATTCACGATTTTTGTCCACGGTTCGCAATTTTATTCTGGGGTTGAAAGAGAATAAAACCTTTATTAGAGAATATGCGAGAAAGTAAGAGGAAGATCACTCCTGCTGTTTATTTATGTAACAATGAAACATCCTGCATCAGTACTTGGAATTTATGACAATCCTATTAAAGTACCGTATCTAATCGGTGGATTATAATCCTAAACTCAAGTTCCTGGAACAATAATACTCTGACGACTGCTTTAAAAATACTAAGCGCAATTACAAAATGTAATCAAAACCTGTTGTACTGTCTCAGTTTTAACCATGAGTTTTCTCGCAAATGCTGTGATCTGAAGCTTTTCAGAAACAGAATTCAATCGGTTAATTAATTGTGCCATTGATTCAATAGCGTCTAAAAATTTTGTATTCAAATTTCATTTTAATTTCGAATTCCCCCCAAAATTATTTAAATACAATTTTAATTGTGCTATAAGTCAAAATAAAAGATTAGGATTTTTATAATTAGACTGCCATAAAAAGATGCGAAGCGTGTATCAGTTCAGGCGGCAAGTTGTTTCAACACTTTTTTTTTTAAATACTGCAAAGGTTATTGCTGATATTGCTTTCGCTTGTCACTATCTTTTAAGTCACGCTGCGTTGTAATGTTTTCTTTTTAATTTATGTAATTAGATTGCTGTACTATTGTGAATTTGTATTTTAATAAATGTATGACACATTTTATCTCGAATTTTTTTTTCTTTTGCTTAATTCGCATTTAAATAATCTCTTATTGAAGTCCTCTGTGTTCTGAATCTCATGCTCTATTGAAAAACAATTTATTTCTTATGTAACAGACCTTCCTTTAAAATTTTTAAGCACCGTTTTGTGATACCCTGTATATGTTATATAACAGTCTGCATAATGTGGTGCGATTTTTTTCCCTTCTTAGTTATTATTTTATTAGGTAAATGTCTTCTTTGGTATACTCAAATCCGTAGTAAGATTCTGATTGGACGTTATCGCAACATGTGTTCTTTCAAGATGCATCATCAAAAAGTAAAAAAACAACGATAGCTCGAATTGAAGTGACACTAAGCAGCTTCTTATCAAGTGCCTCTTATAAGATATTTGACCTATAAGCTAAAAGTTATAACACTTAATACATGCTTCCTAAAATCCATTACTATGGTGTAAGCATGTCATTTAAGAAGTATCATTTTCGCCTATAAAATTTAAATATATTGAAGCTGATTTTAAAGAAAACTTGAAGTGTTACTTACATTGTTTCAATTATTTGGATGAGTTAAGTGCTCTGTACTTCGCAGTAGACTGTTTCCCCCCTTAGAAAACATTTTTTCGAATAATATTAATCACTGCTCTGGTTAGGTTCCTATCACATTGACAGATTAGGCATTAAATCTTTGGTTTAATGCAACATTATGTCTGTTATAAAACGTGATTGACACTTGAGGCTGTCATTATGGAATGAGGTGTATCATTATGCCCATTTAATATAGTTCCAGATGTGATCGTAGTGCATTTGAAAGTAACTGATATATTTGATAAGAATTTAGTTTTGAATAACATTAATCAACATTTCGTCTAATAAGATTAGATATTTCAAAAAGGATTCTTTAATTTCATGGAAAAGGATTTAAAGAGATAGGAAACGTAGAAATATGAACTATAATTTTATTTGTGATATGTTCATTCGGAATTAATAAAAAAGTGTGGCATAGGTCCAGGAGGCAAGGGGGTGTATGTGGACCGGACTCTAGGCTTAAAGAGCACTATGCAAACGCAGTTTTACTGTCTTTATGTCATATTTTAAAAAAATATTATTAAAAAGAAATATCGTGAAGGGGCGGATGCTACAAGTCATTCACTACTACGCCACTGTTAAAAACATTTTATAAAAAAAATATTTTTGGCTCTCAGATATAAATTCAGTTTCCTAATTAAATTTTATCACATTCACTGTTATTAACACCTCAAATTATACAAAAAAATAGATTTTTTTTAATTTTAAAAAGCTTTAAATGATTGCATTAAAAAAACCTTTATCCTTAATTGGTCAATTATAATTTTCACCATTTTGAAATTCGTTCTCAAACTGTTAAAAGCACACGAGTCCGTTAGTATGGTGGAAAAATTCGCAGAAGTGGTCGTGAACTCATGAGTCGTCCTTGACTTCAGATCCCGTTGGTGTGGTGTGGAATCTTGGAAAGGGGGCTCCAGCTCAGGAGTCTTCCTTGTCATCTGACCACGGTTCAAAATTACGAGATCCGTCCCAAAATAGCCCTACTGTGGCTTTAAAACGGGACGTTAATATAACTCAACTATACCCAAAATCTGGCCGCGATTCAATTAAATCTCGCTTCTTGATATTTAAAAATGGCGCATTAATGCAATTAAACTAAATTAACCCTTTCTAAAGCCGTGGGAAGTATGCTTCCCAACAAATTTATCAATCTTTGTATGAAATTATGTAGGTTGGCATAGGTTCTGACAAATTTTTTTAGTAAGTCAGAAACTTAGATGCATCAGTTCTTTATCTCAGACAAAATGATGTGCCTTGATTTGTTACTTAATTATTAATTAACCAAATTAATTAATGAATCAAATTAAATTTATCTAATAAGCTAAATGAATCCCTTTTCTTATTCTCATTTCAAGCCCAAAAATATTTTAACATAATATGATTAAAAAAAAATGGCCCTTTAAAGGGTTAAAAGGACATAAAAACACCTCATCCACATTCAACTTATTATTTGAAAACGCTACTTGGAATTTGGTAAATATATACTAAGCGCGAATCATGAATTCAGCAAAAATTTCAAAGCTGAAAAACGCCGGTACCTAAAATATAACTTCTAAAACTATTCTAAACCAATCATGAAAAGGGAAATTAAGTTCAACAAACTCTCTTAACAAACGCCTACGCATTAATGGCACAACAGTTGCATTAAACGCTGTTGCAAAACTTTTATCTGGCAAATGATAGGGGGGGGGGGGAATTGAAAAAAAGACAGAGGAGAATTACAGCTTATGTTGAAATAAGCATGAGCATTCTTTAACGATTGCTCAACTATTTCGAAAGTGTACCGTTTAACCTTACTTAATTATGACCAACAGTACTTGTAAATAGATTTTTAAAAAAATATTAACCTTACATTTAATTTAAAGAATATCTTTCGACTTAAAATTAATTACTACTTTTAAGACATTAAATTCTATTTATGACTAATTGAATTCTAAATTCTATCTTTTGCGGAGGATTTATTTAAACTTAATAGAATTTCCATTTCTGTGTGTTAGTTGGTACAGATATACTAATAAACATTGGATTGCACCACTTCCAGTTACATTATTCATTATTTTAATCTCCAGATTCCTATCTTCTCATATATGGCGCATACGTTAGTAAAGGATACACATTTTTACAGATTTGTAAAACTGATGTTTGTGAAAAGCCAATTACAGTAGATGATGTTACTGAAATTATGGACGTAGTTGTAACAAATCCTGTAGATGTGAGAATGCAAATGATATTGTCTATATCAGAGGTCCATAGGGCCTGATTATCAAAGAGGCAACCTCTTATGGGTACCACAACATTAGGGGACAGATAACTAACTCTCCAAAGGTTCGATATATTTTTTTGTAATATTTTCTGAGTATATTAATTTTATGTTGTAATTTAATTAAAAGGACATTTGAAATAAAATGAAGTATCGTTTAAATGTAGATTATTATTCTAATATTCCTTATCTTTTACATTTCTTTGTTTAAAAACTTTAAAAAAATATTATACTGATTTCAAATTTAAATCTTTGCACTGGGAAAAGTGATTTGATGCATAATAATTCACCACCGGCAATATTCGGAATAATAAACAAGGACTTCTTTATTGCTCTCAAAAAATGTATATATATATATATATATATATTATTGTTTTAAGTTAAATTTCCCGAAAAATTAATCTTAAAATTAAAAAAATAATAATAAATAAACAAAACATCAAAGTGACGCACTATCGATTGGTGCTTGAGAACAGTTATCCGAATGCAAAGAATTAAAATGTCCGCTTTTATAATTAAATAATTCCTGTTCAAAGACTTTTTTTCTTTTATTTAGTTTAAATATTAATATTTTATATTGATATGATATAAAATAAAACGGTGTCAAAATATAAACGCAGTTGTCATCTCTACACTACGAAGCACAATACGCTCATGGTCTGAACTTTGGAAATAAATATATGAGCACTCGTGAAGTTCCCAGCTTTGCTCATGATGATTTAAATATTTATGTGCGCGAGGAAGGGACAATACATTTTTTTTAATACGCTCATATGGGGCGATGGATGGATTTAATGCTGTTGTTGAATCACAAACTAATTATTTTTAACTTTCTGGCATGTAAAGAAAGAATGAAAGCAATTCGTATCTTAACCTAATACATAATGAGCTGGTCTCTTTACACATTTATATTTAAATTGATTTGTTTTCATGTTTGTAAAGATAGAATATTTTAATAATTTTTGTTTCATTCACTGTCTGACATGTTAAGAGTTTGGAACTTTTTACACTTGCGCGTTTTCGATGACAATACACTTTTGAATACATTTTCAGAACTTAATTATCCGTTAATCAATAAATTTAGTGACATTTCGCTTCCATCCCAGTGATGCTACTAGATATTGAATTTGAAAAATAGACTGATTTCAAGATTTCACATTATATATGATAATCACTAATAAACTGAAGACTAAAAAATAATAATTAAAAAATTTTCTTAAAAAAATCTTAATATTTAGAACATTAATAAAAATGCGTATTTGAAAAACATTTTTCAAATTTGAATTTAGTTTCATAAAACTCAACAATTCAAAATACTTGTTATTGGTTATTTCTGACAAACTGAACTTTGTAATATAAATGAGCGCATACAGAAAATGTTGACTGTTCAATAAGGAAGAGTCAGATTATCTATTCTGAGCCAGCGATGTCAAAAATGCAATTCGCAGTCGGTAGGATTCGAACCTACGCGGGAAGATCCCAATGGATTTCTAGTCCATCGCCTTAACCACTCGGCCACGACTGCTTCACACAACATTACAAAGTATTTATGAAATTATGCGTTACACCTTAATGTCTTCAATAATAGTTGAAGATATTATGAACAAAGGGGAATATTTTTTAGTTAAAAACATTAAGATATAAATTATCAGATTTTATGCTTAGTTAGCAACGTAATAAAGTAACTTTTAAATATAGAGAGATTGTAATTAAAGTTCCACTTTGAAGTGGTCATAAAAGGAAAACTACTGGACCAAACGTCATTTTAAAGAAGGACATGGAAATTTCTTTTCCAGCAAAAAAAAAAAAAAAATCAAAAACTTACCACCAGGGGAGAAATGGCGCTGCATGCAATATTGGTAAGGAAAATAGGACATGAAGACATCTGTTTAAAATGTGTTTAATCATTTCTGAAATGTGCCTGCAAAGCATATTCAATATGTATTATCTCAAAGAGCACTGTTTATGGTGATAATCTGAGCATTTTGACGGAACTGAAAGATGCGATACACCGATATGTGCGTAACATTCCTCTTGATATGTTAAGACTACTGTTGAGAATGTAGTAATGAGATTTAACTTGGTTTCAGAAAATGGTGGACGTCACATTGAGCATGCTTTGTAACACGTTTTAGAAACAATTTAAACCGATGTCTTCTTTCATGTCCTATTTTGCTTAACAATATTGCATACAACGCCATTTCTCCCTTGGTGGTGAGTTTTTGAACTTTTTTTTCGGCGGAAAAGACCCTATGACCTTTTTTGAACTATTACCAAATTTGATAACATTTAATCCAGTAGTTTTCCTTTTATGACCGTTTCACAGTGGAACGTTAATTATATTGAGTGATATAAAAGAAAGGCTAAAAACTACCCCTTACGCAAATCGGGAGCTATTTGAAATTATATGGATTAAATATTTGGCGGAAATTATCATCTTAATCATCCTCTAGCTGCAAATCTAAATTAGAAAATATTATTTATTATTTTACTTGGGGTTCTGTTAATGATCCTGTCGATACTGCTACGTTCAGTGGTGGCGGGGTGCTGTACGCGAGAAGAAGAAGGTTCTGTTAATGACTCACTGATAACAACATGGAGTGCAATGCAAGAGATGTATTTAGTTTCCTTGTATGGCAACATCCATTGAGACCTAAACAAGTACCAGAGGCAATGTCCGTGAATGAATATCTCAAGCAATAATAATGAAAAACAAACCGTTGATAACGAATCAGCTTTCACACAAGCTTCATCAGGAATGCAAATCATATATTTTTTTTTTTTCCGTTGACGCTGCACTTTTTTTTTCCAGCTGTCCCTGCAGGAAACAACTCAGCACATTGTTTAACGATGACCTATTTTGCCGAGTAGAAGTTTCGCACACTTAGCTGCTCTGTGAGTTAGGATGTTTATCTTAAAATCCCAATTTGAATTACTGTTAGCGTATGACATACACTCAAAATAACAAGAGGAAATCTCAATTAATTCTTAAAATGAAATTATTGGAATGGAAATTTTAAATTTTAGTAGAAATTAATTGCTTTTAAATGAGATTTCCCTGATTTTCCGCAAATGAATCAGAATGTAAAATTTTCCGTTTAGATTGAAAATGAAATTTTAAAACATAGTTTCGTTATTATTATTTTATTTTACTTAAATGTGTAAAGTAAGATGTTCATTTTGTTCAGTGAAATGTTTTTTGGCAGAAAATCCTTAATTATGAACTGGATTTAAAATTGTTTAAATAACATTTTTTTTTACCAAAATCATAATAAATAACATTTTTATCAAGAATCATAACAGTCTGTTGCTTTTTTATAACGAGAAATGGATAGGTGAATCATTTTGATGTGTTTCTGAATATTGTTAGGATTACACAGTACAAAATGCTTAGAAAAGAATTTTTAAAAATTAAATACATTATTTTTTGTAGCTTTTATCACTGAATACCAAGACTGTAGCAATTTATATTGCAAGAAATTAACTTTCTTTAAGCTTGACTAAGCTGTAGGCAGACGCTGCTTTATTATTAAAAGCCTTACTCGACACGATATGGAATAGGAATTTCCTAAATGATATTCCTATAACTATAATGGAAAAATACATATTTCAGAATTTTTCGGGGATTAATTAACTCAATACTGTCGATGTTGATTAATAATTGTTTAATTATAATTGATTATAAAACGATTATCGTTTTTACCAACGATTTTTAAGGGAATTTGATTAATTAATTTAGGAGATCCAAAAAATAGAGAATATTATACATTCTGATGATTATTTATTTGCAATGGCAACAATACACAATACTTCATTTTAATCCAGTTCCCCCCCCCGTTTCTGATGGGAGGCGGGGAGGAATGGTGTAAAAATCTGTTTAATGTCAATGATTAATCTTAGTTTCAAGGTTTTTTTGGGGGGGGGCTGCATGGTTCATAAAATGTTGTAGCATTTCTAAGATAATTCACCTCAAACTACATTGGGTGTTATTCTATGACAGCCATATCAACGTTCCTCTGACTTCAAATATCTTTAATATAAAATATTGATATCGGATTTGAATAGTTCACACAAAAGCACACACGCACAAAACTTGATTATCAATAAAGAGAAAGCCAAATTTATCACGATTGCAAAAAGTGAAACTAATCTGACACTTTCACCTGTTCTCAAATCGATAAATTCTCACCTCATGGAACAAATGCAGTTAAGAATTTCATATCTAAGATACGGATATGCTCAAACGACTATAGAAGCGCATCCTATGAAATGTTTTTAAATTGCACAATTCATTCGGTAATTTCTTCATAAAACAATAAATTTGTGAGCTGTATAAATTATATTAGGTTCGAAAAGTAATTTCGTTTTCCCCAATAAACGACTTAATTGTGTCTTTTTCACATTCAACTTCACACTTAAGCCGCATAATCATTACATATTTTGACAGCTGATATAGCAAGGTTTGCTTGTGAAAAGGTTCCGATTGCTTCTACACAGTAGCTTTTTGGTTGATGCCCTTTCAAATATGGAAAGTGAAAAGCAGAAATTTCTGCATATTTTGCTTTTTTACTAAGGAAAAGGTGAAAATGCTGTTCAAGTAAGAACAAAATTATCCAATGTATTGACAGAACGTCAGTGCCAAATTTCGATCCGGCAATTTTGATGTCGAAGATGCACCACATTATAGAAAGCGAATTGATGCTAATGAAGACACAATATATTGACAGAACGCCAGTGCCAAATTTCGATCCGGAAATTTTGATGTCGAAGATGCACCAATTTCTCGAAAGCCAATTGAAGCTAATGAAGACAC
>JAPMOR010109672.1:25846-53890 GCA_026543865.1 Argiope aurantia
AATTGAAGCTAATGAAGACACAATGTATTGACAGAACGCCAGTGCCAAATTTCGACCCGGCAATTTTGATGTCGAAGATGCACCACGTTATAGAAAGCGAATTGAAGCTAATGAAGACACAATAAAGTCATTAATTGATGCAAACTCGCGAGATCGCTGAGAGATTATATTTATCTAATTCGTTCGTTCATGATCATTTGAAACGCTTAGGTCTAATCTTAAAGCTCGAGACATGTGGGTTCCTTATGTTCTTTCGGAAAGAAAGAAATTTGTAACGTTGCGTTCACGTCTGTGATTTGCTTCCCAAATGCCAGGAAAATGATCCATTTTCGAACACAGGGGAAGAAAAATGGGTTATTTACAACAATGTTGAATGCAAGAGAATTCAAAAAATTCAAATGCGATATTTTGATGAATCTCTTCGTTTTTTGGACCTCTCTGACCCCGAAAAACATATTTTTGGCATTATGGCTATATGTAAGTCAATCTCTCTGTTACAAAGATAACTCGAAAACGCTTTGAATTAGACAAATGGAATTTCGTACGCGATCTTTTCAACAAATATGCAGATTTCTATCAAATGTTGAGCAAAATCTGTTCAGAGTAAGTCTGTCTATCCGGCTGCTTGAGTACAAATGGACTCAATAATTACAAAACGCAAACAGCTATGTAAATAAAATTTGGTAAACAGGTTTGGTATTTGAAATAAGAGATTCCTATCAAATTTTGAATAAGATCTGTCAAATAGTTGTCTATCCGGTCTGTCCGTATTTTCTGATGCATGTAAATACGATCACGATTAATAAATGCAATGATTTAAATCAATGAAATTCATTATATTTTCTTCTGACTGCAATTATAGTTAAATTCTGATGAGAATCGGTCAGCAAAAAGACGTCCAAAACACGTAGTATTCTCACTATGGATTCAGTAGATTCAAGCTAAGGATGTGTGTGTACTTTGTAACTATCACCAGATCTGTAATTTGTAACTACTTTGCATGACGTTAGTAAAAATCATTCAAGATATTCGTGGCCTTATCCAAGGTACACACTTTTACGTGGAAGGGGGATTAATTGGAACGTATGCGAGAACGTTTCGGAAAGACCATTCCCGTTTGTTTTTATCTAAGGACCGGAGGGAATTTGAAAGCATTAACTTAGATGAAAAGGAATCTACTATTGCCTTCCAGCTTGCCGAGAGGAATTATTTTTCATACTTTCACTTGCTTAACAGTTTTTTTAAAAATTATCGGTGAGTTTTCGCAAGTCCTCTTTTTGTCTTTGGCCTCAAAAGAAGCATTTCGTTTTGATCATTAATTATGTATTTAACAAATAATTTAAAACCCGTTTCTAAAATAAAAATGTCTGTTTTACTTCTTACAAGAACAATCAATACAAAATGTTGTTCAAAAGAAAATTATCTCTCTTTTTTTCCCATACTTTTAAACATAAAGTGCAATGTAAAATAAATAAAAGCAGCAAACTTTAAAGAAAATTTTTACTGTTTTGAATTGCTTAATGTTAGCAACATTCCGCTATGCAGTAATTTAAAATAAAACTATTAAAAAAGAATATAATGCTTGATCAACAACTAATGAATCTAGCTGTCTTCTAATCATAATCATTACAAATGAAGCGTGTAAAATATATATTATAAATTAAAAGTTATTAACTCAGGCTTAAATGCAATCGTTTTTCGACACATTTATGATAATTATCCTTCATATAAACAGTAGATTAGTAAAAAAAAAAAGCACTAATTTATTTCAAGCAATTAATTATGTTTCATTTTTTTTCACCACATCACTTCACAAAAAAATGCTAGCGTGTTCATTATGAAGAGCGAAACAGAAAAGTCAGATCAGGAAATGCGTTGTAAACATGTTGAGATACGATTCCTTCTATTCCTTTTGCACTCGGATAAGATTATGATGGTACTAATAAATTAAGGACAAATGAAGGTGAAGTGTGTCCAACTCACGCGCGTGGCTCTATCAACTCGGGAGATAAAATATTAGATATCATACACTTCACCCAGTTTTCTTCTCTTTTTTTCCTCTCCCTATAAATTTCTTTCATCGAGATCTTTTATTTTTTCTTACTTCATCGACCTTCGAAAAAGAGATAGCGGCTTTGCTAAAAAAAATAGATTCTTTATATGGGGCGATTCATTGAGTATTTCAGTTCAAGACGTTAAGCCTTAAGTGCTTTCTTGCTTTAATAAAATATGGAATTCCAGGATAAGTACTTGGCACTTGAATCAATCGAATTATTATAGCACTTTTGACAGTAATTATATCAACTTTGGAATGTTTTAGGGTGTAAACGGATGGAGAAATAAAAATTTTAGTTGGAAAAATAAACAAAATTGCGCAAAGCAAAATCTAAAAGTGTTTCAAGATGACGAAAAAGAATTTTCTGTTGAAACATGAAACATTATTGCAAACGATATTTCTCAACAGTTCTGAATTGTACAGATAAAAAAGTAGCTTTTATTTTGTTATTATTCTAATATTATTACATTCCATTGCAGAAAAATAATTTTTCATCAATTTAGATAATTTAAATTTTCTGGATAACATAAATAATAAAGGAAATTAAAATAAATATATTAAGCTGAAGATAGTTCTAAATAAAGATTATTATTAAACAAAATTTTTAAAAAATGAAACAAATAAAGCTACGGAAAGTAATTTAGGAAAGAAAAAAAAAAGAATTTTCTGAACCATAACCCAAAAAAGATTCATTTCAGAACATTGAAATCAGTGGAATCAGTTATAAGATTGTTTTGATGAAAACGAACAAATGTGGAATGTATTTTTTCAGTTTTAAACTATGCTTTTCTATAATTTTTTTCCTCATATCCTCGAATCATTGACTACGTTAACAATGTCTCTTTAATGTAAACTAAGAATCATAATTTAATCACCTTCAGTTCTTAATTAATATGAAAAAGAAACCTTGGTGCGAAATATAATTTTAAAAAAATTATATTTTTAATTATAACAATAAATTAATTGAATGTGATTTTCCAGACATGTTTATTAGTTTCATTTAACAATTTTAATTAAAATATTATTATACCATAATCAGAACAAAATGACACACAGTAATTTTCATCACGAATAACGAACATAAACAATCTCCATGACTTTTGAATTTTGATTATAGGAAAATTATTTTTTTTTATTAGACGAATCGAACAAAATCGGCAAATTTTAAAGCTTCTTGTTTCGAAATAGGAATACAAACGATATCGATGACTTCGCAAATTTCGATAGCGTGCAGGTGGAATCGTTTGCGGTTTGTTTTCCTATCACCTGAGCGTCCAAGCGAAAAAGAAAGCAGGATTCTCTACCACTAAACTCCAGTCATATGTAGGTGAATGGTGGAGGCGGAGGAAAGGGTTGGGGGATTCAATGAGTGAATCGGCCTTGACTGATTCTCGCTCCCGGATCATTATAATTTTTATTCTTTTTTGCTTCCCTCTTCTCTTTTTTATTATTCTTTTGCTTATTTTTTTTCTTTCCTTTTGTATTTATTTTGTTTTCTTGCCGGCGGCGTAATAGTATTTTGTTTTTTTCCGGCTTTTTTGGCAACTCGCTTCCTTCCTGTGAGAGTAACAGTGGTTTCGAAATCGTTTGCAATTTATTCGGTAACCCTACCGGGTCTCGCCAAGATTTACATGACGTTTTCTGCTAAGAGTGGAATAATTCTTTTTTTCTCTCTCTTTTTCCCGCGCTTTTAGTTTCGAAGACAAGGACAGGTGATACGCGATTTGAAACATAATTCTATTTCTTGGATTATTATTGTTGCATTTGCTCATAGGTCTTGAAGTAATTTGATAAACATGTGAGCTTCTTTATTGTAATTTTTTTTTTTTCGAACAAAGAATTGACGCGAAAAGTGCTTGCTATTTTTTCTCGCTAGGTTTGGCCTTGCTTATATATCCTTGAAAACTGAAGGCATAACTTATTACATGATGTGAACATTAATTGAGGGATAAATATACGTGTCTATTAAGGCATATATTATCGAGTCAGCAAACAGAGTTACAATTGTTTTGCATTAAATGCTGTAAAGATAATATTAAACAAAGATGTGAGATTTTTTCTTTCTTTTTTTCTTTTCCTACAGTAAACCGGTTCACTATCCTAAAGACATATAAAGCATAACAAATAACAAGTTCCTTTTCCATAAATATGTATTTCATGTAACAAAAATGATAGAAGAAATAAATTACTATTCAAGTGATTTTTGACTTTTTAATGCAAACAATCTTTTTTTTTTCTTAAAAAAAATTGCAATGGAATATGAGTTAAATAAAATAAAATCTTTTAATTAAATGTTGCAAGACAAATGCGAATTCTTATTTCTTTAAGAAATATGTTCTTACTACAAGATAAATGTGTTCTTTACATGGTTATTGGTTTTGTGCAGCAGTCTTCAGTATATTATTGTAAATAGTATGTAAGCTGTATTTGAAAATTTAAAAAATTTTTTTATCAAAAATAAAACTCTTTTTTTCTTTTTTTAATTGTATTCTACATCATGGAAATTCAATATTATAAGTGTGCTTCGTTCATTTAAAACATTCTAATTATATTTATTCTTGCAAATAATTTTAATACATGAATGCGTAGGTTTTCTTGCTTGTTAGAAATAATTTTGAATT
This sequence comes from Argiope aurantia, assembly GCA_026543865.1. Classification (NCBI taxonomy): domain Eukaryota; kingdom Metazoa; phylum Arthropoda; class Arachnida; order Araneae; family Araneidae; genus Argiope; species Argiope aurantia. The sequence continues at coordinate 30,524 of JAPMOR010109672.1, forward strand.
GAGAAAATGCTGTACATTGACATAAGTGTTTGTAGATTTCCATTAGAACAAGATTTCTTTTCTTTACCTCCAAACTATTAAAAAAAAAACACCATTAATTTGTTTTGAAAAAGTTTTTAGCGACAACAAACTTAAATATAATTTAATAATAGGAAAGAAAAAATATATAAAGCATTGATTTATGATCAGAAAAGAATGGTAGTTGAATATATTTATAATGAACTAACTTTTAATGACAGATTTTAAGTTTAGATGAATTTTAATTATTTTTATTTACTAATATTCAAAAATTCATTAAAATTTACTCATTTCTATAGCAAAGTTAAACTTCGCCCCTAAATTAAATTCGAAATCGTTTGGTAAACAGAACATATTTCTTAAAAAATGAAATTGCGAAAGATTCAATAACATGTTTGACTGCTGAAAGATTACTGCAAGAAATATGTATTCGAAGGGAATTTAAAAAAAATGTCGAAACACTGTTCGTTTGAACATACAAATTTGACCAGAAAGTCCTGGAGAATTATGCATGCTATCATATTTGTTATAAAACATGATATACACATATCAATCACTTATATGAACGCAAAATCAGGTCGAAATTGTTAACTGTCATTTGGCAACACCTCGCATATATTTGCCTTGATGAAAAATCCAAGACAATGTTATTATTATTATTATTTTAGCACTGAATAATACGAAAAAACTGAGTTTAAAGTGAGCAGTTTCCCTAATAAATCGAAAAAGGGAAAAGACAAATAATAAGGATCCACACGGAATAAATGTACGGACTGACGTTTCTGAAGTGCATAAACATACTTACGGAACTATAACAAGATTTTTAATCCATAATGCTTCTGAAAAAAAAATATTCAGGTGGAAAATACACGAAAAGTTGAAAAATACAAGAAAAAAAAATGTTTTATAAAATCTGTTGAATCCTCCAAAAATATTCAAAGATTTACTAATTACCAATTGTACGCGGTAAACCTCTTAAGCGATAACAGATGGGGCAACTAGTCTTGAGTTAAACAAATTGGAAACTCATGAGGCTTCTTGAGAAAGTTTTAAATGATTGATTTCATATTAAGGTAAATAATTTTGATTTTTAAGCGTTTTCAAATTGCATATTTTTGCTTTAAAACATTTACAAGTACATATTCTTGCAACCAGAAAATTTTAATTTTAGAAATTAATAATTTAGTTTATTATTTAAAGTAATTGATGAAAAATTAATGATAATTCATACAGTTTGAAATAACTTCAATATATTTTTATTGATGACTGTATTTATATTTCATATTACTAGAAGAAAAGCATAACTCCTATATGGACAGAAGAGGAAATGAATTGATGTGATAAATTTAAAAATTTTACTAAATTCATCATGCGATCTTTGGGGATTAATAGCTGCCATGCGGTTAACATACAAATATCAGAAAATCTAATACATATTTTGGAACAACCGACGGAAAACCCAACATTTTACACAGCTAAACAACTGTAATCACGATCATATACCATTATATTTATTTATTTAAATTATTTTGTTTATATGCATGCCAAAGTATAGAATCGATAGACGATCAACACTTGATAGAATCGTTCAAAATTTAATACAAAACCACACTTCAGATGCTAAAATTGCGAATGAATTTTATCTGTCTAGCTCTTTTCATTTTATAGTTAATATGTTAACTTGCATTCGAACAGCTGGGCAGAAAGACTTCTAAATGGATTTCATTCAAAATTTGACAGCAAATAGAACAACATGGTGTTAAGTCCATATATTATAACTGTCTAGGTCAAAGCATTTTTGGGTAATCAAGAACACAGAGACATATAGAAAGCAGCAGATGGACAGACATTATTCCACATTTTGGGAGATTAGAAAGGCCAAGATTCGTTAAAATATTGGGTTCGATTTCAATACTTTCTTATTGTAATGAGAAAGTAACAAATGCTGACAAGCGGAAGCCGCCTAAAAGCTAGACAGATAACACGTGCCTCTGAAAATAAAATAAAACCATCATGGATCATGTTTAAGAATTCCTCACACAATGGTGGTTTTATCTGGATAGAAAAGTTCTATCGATAAATTCGATTTCCTGTTTTGGTCGGTTTTCCAAATGAAAAAAGGGCTACAAGCACTTCCTGCTCAAACTATTGATTTAACTGTCAAAATACACGTGCGTAATTTACTTTTTCTGTATTTTGGAGTCAATACATTTAAGCCTGATAATTGTGTTCTATCGTGAGTCACATTAAGTAAATCCAAATTTAATAGCCGAAATACTGATGCCAGAAATTTAAAGTATACATAAAATAAAAAAAAATTCCTTTTCTTAATAAACGTCACAGTTACTAATAATCCTGATCAAAAATTTACATCGAGATTTTTTGAATCTTCATATTACCTTTTAAAAGCGTGAAGGAAAGAGAGCTGAGGAGGAAGTGAGAAGAATCGGTTTGGAATTAAGTTTGTCTGTCAGCAAGCATATTAATCCAAACGGAACGACCTGGACGAAAATAGAAATGGATAGCAAGCAAAAATAGTAATCCATTTTAGTAATGGGTTTATTTCATTAAAATTGCGGATTTAATCTATTTTTGAAAGAAACCCATTAACATGAAATTTGTCAAAGTATTGGTGCTTGTGACTATGAAATAATATCTCAAAATCGCTGCGAGCTGGATGGAAGGTATTTGGGATATGACTTTATGATAAAATTGTAAATCTATGTCAAGTTCTAAACAAAATCCATCTAAGGAATGAGTGTCTGTGCATTCATGTGCTAGTAAACAAGGAAATTTAAAAATAAATAAATTTGTAGCGGTTATATAATTCTGCTACTTTTCTTTTTATACAATAGATGGCGTTACCTTATTAACATCAAGGTATATTTCTCATGATTCTTCTTGGAGGTCATTATTAGATTATTCTAATTGTGTGTCGTGTATTTTCGTGTTCGTGTTTGTTTTGTCTTTTATGAAATGTGGAACGTAGATAATAATTAAATAACTGGTCCTGAAACTTGTCTGTTATTTTCATCTACCTTATAAAGAAGTAAAAAAGAGTCTCGCCCCTCTACAAACTAAATACTTTGGTACTTACTGATAGTGGCGGTGTCACATTTAGCTCTTCAAGCGCAAAAGAGGATCGATCTCTGAATCAGCCATTGATTAAAATAAAATTTACCGTGTAATTCCGGACTGAATTCTGTAGGTTGTCTTAAAGCATTGCAATTTTTCGTGGATCCTTTTTTTTTTTACTCACTAATTTCCAAAAGTAGATAGTTTTTATCGATTTCAAATGGATCTATATTTTGGCAACTTTTCGATGGCAAATATGTGACAAACTGAAATAAGGAAACTTTTGTTTACTGATCATTTTCATGAAAGTTAATATTACTGTTTCTCTTTCTCAATAAACATTTTAAAAAAATATGTTAAAATAATTGAGATCAAAATGACTAAATAACTCTACAAAACTCTTTTTAACGCAATCCAAATGTTAAAATGCAAAAAAAAAAAAAAAAAAAAAAAGGCTGTATTGACCTGCAAGAACGAAATAATATGAAAAAAATATCATTAAAATATTATTTTTAATTTAATTGATATTTGATTTAATTGAATAAATTAGAATATAGATTGTGATAAAGTAAAATGGAAGCTCAAAATCAATATCACAAAAATACAGCCCCCCTCCCCAAAAATGATCTTAAAATCATGCCTTTTCTCCCCCCAAAAAATTGTGACAGACAGTTATCTACTTTATCTTTTTTATAATCCGGTTGATAGATATTTTCTAGCGTCAAACCGAATCAAAGAGTTTCAAAACCTAAAATTTAATAAAACAGTTTTGTTATATATAGTAAAAAACCTTAAATAATCTTGATTACGCATTTATTATAATCATTTACTCTTTAACATCTGTGGCATTAAAGGTATTGCGTGAAGTTTAAAAATAAATATGTTTACATTTCAGTTTTGTGTTCAGATATTATATAAAAGAATTTGGAATACAAGTATAAAAAAAAAAATCGAAAGGCATGTTGCGCATTGAAATTTAATGAATCAGATTCCTAGTTCCATGCCTTGCGTATGCTTACTAATTGTTCACAACTAAAAGCCAAATATTCATTTCTATCATTTTTTTAACAAGAGGATGCTGCATTGCCTAGTATGCTAATGAAACGACCTTCTTGTAACGAATGAATGAAAGCTCCGCTTGTTAAAGTTACAACTCCAGCACCGATGAATGGTAGCGCTTTTCATTAGCGCCATTCATCCAACGGAAATGCTGCTTACTGATTTGAAATCCAACAATAACAACACTTAAATGGGAATGATATTATACAGAAACGTTATATTACATTGTGGAAATGGCAGAAAAAAATAATAAAAATTAAATCATATTTGGTATCTGATGTAAATGGGGTTAAAAAAAACCCATTAATGTCATGGACATTAGTGTTGTTGTTTTCTGTACTCTTTAATGGTTAAGCATTACAATGGCTGATGATACTTTTTTTAACTATACGAGTGTTACATTGTTGCAGCTGCCGAACTATTTTTTTTCCCCTTATTTAAATTTCGATTTAAAATGTCTGAAATCAGACAAACCTTAAAACTGCTGCTGCTGCAACTAAAGTTATAGTTCTGGTACATAAACTATGGAAAAAGAAAACATTGTAATCGTCAAAATATATGGATTCGAGATTTTTAATAGTTCTCAGTGACGTTGCGACTGGAATGCAAGGGGATATAGATTCGATGGGGGCTCGTTTCAAGTGACCTGCAAGAAATGAAAAAATAATGTCCCATGGACTGTGAGCGTCGTTTGCTCTTGGAATGTCCCTGGCTATTAGAGACAAAAAAGTCACATTGTGACCGGGCACTACTTACTTTCGCTATGCCACTGACAATGACGAATTTCCAATACAGCATACTAGGCATTCTGTCTAAAGCTGTGTTCCAACGACCCATGAATCTTCAGATAGGGTACAATTTCCCGCCTTGAATCTCTCTTGCGGGTTTATAGGGTGCTTTGGTGTCTTTCCCGGGTTCTTTGATGTTTATTCAGTTTACCGATAATTTGTGGGAAAGAGGGGCAAGGGGGAAGTGTGCCATGTCTGCAGACATACGGGTCGTTGGAACGCGGCTTAAGACGGCAAAATAGAGAAAGGGCCGCAAACAGGTCGGTTTGAAAACTTTGTTTTCCTAATTGGTAAATAAATAGTTTTGTAAAAAAAATAGTTCTATGTATGATGAAATAGAAAAATAATTTTTATTACAAAAATGTTTCATTGATTTCACGTATTATTAAAATATTTATAAACTGTACAATTGCTTTAATTACGAAGTGTACAAACTTGGATACTGGGTAATATGGTGCCAAAATGGATAAATAAAAACAATTCAATGTTGATAAAGTCAATAAAATAAAAATTAAAGAGGAGCTTAATTTTTATTAAAAGAGAAGCCTCATAATATTCACTGCATAGGGCCGCAAAGTATCGAAATCTGCCGCTGTTCGCCTAACTATTCAAGCTTTAAACCTTTCTCAATTTGAAAAATACACTTTTGGAATTATATCAGTCGATCTATCTGTGGATACAGTAACACCAAAATTCAACAGATGTAATTTGGTATATAGTCTTTGCATCAGCAGCATATAGTCTTTGCAAAACAGCATATTTACCTTAAATTTTCGGACATGATTCTACAACGGGAAGTCTGTCGGTCCATTCGTGTGTATGTGAATACTATAACTCAAAAATTCGATAATACAAATGAATGAAAATTAACTTGAGTATGCACTTGAACACTGAAAATCCATTTCAAATTTTGAATCAATTCGATGTACAAGTTGATTTTTGTCTGTGATAACTTTAATGTGATTTTAAGGTGATAACTTTAACTCAGAAAAGATATAAGCTAAATAGATGAATTGTATTATGTGAACTTAATATTAAAATTTAATATATTCTGATTTTTTTTTTTTTTTTACTGAAGTGCATAGGCATACAGGAGCAAACGAGAATAAATAAAGCATGGGGCGCGATATGATTTGGATTCATATAATGCCCAGGAGCATTATATGATTTGCTCAAAAATCTTATATAATATTTTACTATTAAAAAGAGCATAAAGCAATAATATTTTGTTCCTTTGTTGGTTCCTATGGCTAACTCCCGGGGCATGACTACCCCTTTTCCCATCCCGGTTGCTACACTACTGTAGTCTTACTGACAGACAGTCACAATGTTGATAGGTTTGGTTCGAAATTCGAGATAAGTCTGCAATCCTCACAATAAAGTCTTTAAATGTTAATCTTCAATAAATAAAAATATTTTTATCATCTTTAAATAAATAATAAATAAATTATGTTTCATGAATTTCTGAATTATTTGTATGTAAAGGATTTCGTTTGACTTTTGATAAAAATCAATAATTTTGGTTTAAGCATCACAAACCAAATTTCATTCTTCTGGCTATCTGCTGTTTGGAAATGTTGTTCTCAAGCAGCTAGAAATAATTGGATCCCCCCCCCTCCCTTATTATAATAGATTCAGAATGAATAGATTCATCAAAATCCCGAGGTCGAATATTTTGACAATTACATTTATTTCTTTTCGCATAAGTGTAGGTGTCAATAAAAAAATATAACCATATGCAGCATAGTCCTTGATTAAAAACCATTTATTTCCATATATTTTCACTTTCATATGTTTCCTTATGTTTGCCTTGCCAACTGCCAAGCTAAAGTCGCCAAGCCTTTTACGCACCCATTCAGAAACTAACTCTCTTCTCTGCAGGAGACAGCGGAATGCGCTTTTTTTTTTCTCTTTTCATGTTCAGCTCTTTCTTATTTTCATTCTGAAGTTTCTGTAGCTGGAGGGGGTCTTCAGTTAAAAGGCAGCGTTGCGGCTCACGCCCAATCATAATTCATTTCCTTCGGCTCTTTCTCTTTTTTTGCTTCTTTTCTCTTCCTTTTTTTCTGATGCCGGAACTTTTGAAGGACAAATGTGCAAGGAGAAAAAAAAATGAAAATAAACAGCGGTTTCTGTCTTTGAAGAATAAGTAAGCTGCTGTTTGTTTATTTAGGCAGGGAAGCATTTTTATTGAAATCGTGCGAAAGTAAACCAAGGTGCAAAAACTCGCCTCGATCAGGTTTTCTAACAAAAAAAAAAAAAAAATTGTGAATATTATTTTGCTTTATTTATTTAGAGCTCTTTCTTGACCATCAATATTAGATGCTTTTCCGTCTGCAAATGAACATTAAAAAGTAGGGAAAAAAAGCTACGGTTGCTCTACGTGTAGAAATTTAAGATTAATTTTTTGAGACGTAACTCAGAAAACATCATTAAAAATGAGCAATGCTTGAAAACTTTAAAGGATATGAAAACATGACAGTCATCGCGGTAAAACTTATGGAGTTTATTATTTTCACTTCTTTTATTCTTTCATATGTTATTTTATCATCTTCATCATTTTTTCGCTTACATTCAGATTCATTGTGAATGTTTAAGTGAAATTTAATTTAAAATCTCTTCCAAAATATGCCGCAGGACAAATCTCATACATCACGTCATCTCATCCTCAGAAAGAGGAACTGGAACAGAGATGGGTGGCTACCAATCCCAGATCATCTCTAGAAAATATTCCAAGAATGGCCAGAGTGATTAAAAAAAACGAATGGTTTAGTTTCATTGATATTTGGTCTTGTGAATAATAAGACAGCTATTTGGGGATGGACGTTGCTGCTTAAAACTGTAATCAGATTATGAGGATGATACACGAGACAGTTGTACCTTTCCAGAAACACAGAAGGGACATGTGATTTGATTTAGAATGTTGCAATCCGCTTTCATAGAATATCTGTCGTAGAATATGGTTACCAACCTGTGACTTTCATTACCAGCATTGCCCCTTAAAGAAGGTTGGTTTCAAAGTGTCTGTTTCGATACTAGAGTCGATGGTTCGATATCGAGCTCCCTCTGGCCTCTTCGTTTAGAGTTAAAATGCTATTATCTCTGTTTCAACATTGGAAAATAACTTTTTTTCTTATCAAAGTTCCATGCAGCATGCTAACATATTGCTCGGACTTTAGAGAAATTATGAATGAATTCAACCTTTTCATGTTGGTGCGAAGTGGAAATATCAAGTGTAATATACCAGCTCAGATTTTAGTACAGTTCAAAATTTTCCGAATAATTTCCAAACTTTTCATAAAGCTAATATATTCCGTCAATAAACGGATTCGTACAAATTATATTAAAAAATCTGTTTTGATTTGTATTGAATTTATTATAAAACAAAAAGTTATTTCTTTCGATTTTTTTCGATGATAGTAAGTAATATTATTAAAACAGAGATAACATAAAATTAGGTACGAACCCTGTACTTTGAAAAGTTGAGTACTTCAAGAGCGATATTTAAACCGGCATCTCCCCCTCTCCTTCTCTTAAATTGGAACACTGCACTATTGAGATGACATTTGACTTTACAGATTTCACATGCATCGTCATCCTGGGATCGAGTACGTTATTCAAAACAGAGAGTCTGCTATCAGCGCCTTGTAGGTTCAGTGTATGACACGAGTGCCAGTGTTAGAGAGCAACATGATCCTGGTTTTAACCTGCATCATCATCCAGGGATCGAGTCGCGAATCCAAAGCAGAGATTCTATTATCAGTCCATTATGGGCTCTGTGAATTGGTAAGAGACACATTTGTTGAAATGTAATCATGAATATAATTATCAATGGCTCAGCAATGGTAAGCAGATGAAGGAATATATATATGAACTTGGCTCTAGTTTTACAGGATGTCATGAAAATCGAATTATATTCTTTTATATCACTTTTTTAAAATTAATTTAATGAAGAAGTGAAAAAAAATCCTACTATGTCCTGGGTGCAACTTACTTTCATCCCGTTACTGGTAATAATTACATTTTTCTACAAGTCAATACCCAAAGTGAATAACCACATGTTCATAAGACAGTTGTTCCAAGATATATGCCTCTGCGTCTTGGAAACGTCTTTATATACGTCTTAGGAGTGTCCACAGGAACACTGTGACACATTATATAATTTTATTTACTTGTGTAATTCAATTTTATAAATCGCGATATTTTTAAAGAATGCTTACCGTCTAAGTTAAGAAATATACTTTCAAAATGAAAAGTTCGACGCTTTTGCAAGAACTGAAGATCTATTTAATGTCGCTTCTCTAGCTGCATTTACTTTTACAGTAAAAGGTAGAACGATTAAGTTGTTTTAAGACAACTCATTATGTCGAAATTTAGCAATAAGGAATTAACTGAGGTTTGATTGTCAGCCGAAGATATTAATCTTCGGCTGACAATCAAACCTCAGTTAATCAAACAATCAATCAGACAATCAAACCTCAGTTAACTTCAAAGTTTAAAGGTTTTAATCATCCTTTATGCTTTGACTTTGAATCCCAATTTGTACTTTTATTTGTAGAAACAATGTTTTCGGTAGTCACTCTCATAAAAGGAGCTCAGTTCAATTTAATTTGACGATTTGAAAAAATGCGTCATGATAATCAGATTTATTTAGACTACTGGTTATTATAACCATTCAAATTTGTTCAATAAATTTTTATAAAACCTCAGTAATGTTTTTTTTTTTTTTTTTTTTTTTCCATTTAAGCTTCTCAAAAACTTTCGACTAATTTGCAAAAAGCACATGTCGGAATTATTCATTTTGAAGAAAAACTAGATTCATAAGATTAGTAGTTTGCATTTCTTTTCGTGCATCGAACAAAACTGCAAACCACCGCTTTAAGTTATTTCAGATTTAAATTTAATCTGAAATACATCTCTCTTTTCTATGCAAATAATATCTTGCAATTGTTTTACGGGCTTTTTTTTTAAACAACGTGCCCACAAACGAACTTCTGTATTTAAATTACATAATAAAATTCTAACACTTTTAAAACATATTTTCTTCGCAGAAACAAAGCTCCACAAATAATAAAGGCGAATGTGTATGTATTGGTGCTCTACAGGCCACACCGTTTGACCTAAAGCTACCAATTTTGGCAAATGCGCACTTAGGAAGGTGGGAATGTGCAGCTCTGAGCGACTTTCTTTGAAATTTTAATTAATTAAAAAAAAAGCTGCATTTTGCCTTTTTTCTACGATAACTTTCAAAATATTATTGTTTAAAAATAAATTTTACATCGTTTCAAAATTAAAAAAAAATAATTAATGATATATTTTTAAAAGTGTGCAAATGTTTCCTGATTTTTTCCAATTTTTTTAAAAATATTTTTTGGCCTAATTTACAATAGCAGATTACATTGATGTCTCGAAATTCAAACCGTTTTCATTATTTCATGAAATATGTTTAATCGCGTGATTTTCTTCCGTTGTTGAGAGCTAAAGAAGAAAAATTTTGTTTAATATCCGTGTAGTTTACAAGACGAATAAAAAAATGGTTACAATATCATAAAATATGAACAGGGCAGTTACATTTTTAATAATGCTAGTATGTTATAAGATTGATCTTCATTTGAAAGGTTCATGTACATAATAAACAGAACATATGTGAAGTAATTAAAACAACATGGTTTTAATGTCCTACAATTTGACGGTATTATTTCGTCAATTTGTTTATTGATTTAAATTTGTAATTGAATTTCTCTCTATTGTAAATGAATGAAAATGTTTATTGAATTTCTATCTATTGTTTAAATGAATGGAATTATTTATTGAATTTCATGCCAATTTAATTTTTTTAAATTGGTCATGAAATTATATCTAAATGATTTAACTGAAAAATATAATTAATACCCCCAGCGAATTGTTTCTGAATTATTTCAAATTTCAGGATTTTTCAACAATTTATCTATCCATATGTGCAACATATTTTTAAAATATAATACATTTTCGTTTATCTACGCAACATTTTCTATTTACATTACCTCTCTTTAAGAAGGGGGGGGGGGGAATAAAAACCCATAAAGCATGCGTTTCAATGTAACATCTTGTCATCAACAGAATTTCGAATTTCGACACGCGCTTGTTGTTCCCTCTTTCTGTTTCTCACTTTTTTTTTTCATATTAAACTGATAATTCCATCTTTCTTCGTTTCAAGGACTTGCTAATGCTTCTTATCGGACAGATAAGTGATTGTACTTTTGTGAGCATAACAAAACAAAAAAATAAAAGTAAAATGAGAAGGAGGGGACATCGTACCATCTTTGTGAGTCTTATTAGTCACGCGCAATTCGTAGCTGAGAATAGATAAAGATGGACTTATTTGGCCTCACTAATTGCGGATGAAGTTTAAATTCACGTGATTCTGGCGTTGTGGTAAAAAAATAACAAATCTGGGATTATCTCTATTTTTCAATTCATTTGTTTGTTTGTTTTTATTGCAGACAGGCGAAATTAACCAAAAATTATTACAATTTTACCATTATAACAGACATATGCGTGAAATTCAGTGCACTCGTACTAGGAAATCGGCTTTGTTAAACTTTAAAAAAAAATCAGTTTCAAAAGGATTTATGCAAATAGGATCTGTTCTAGAAATGGAGTCATTAACATGCTTTTTAATTTGGGCCCTTTCATTCTTTAGAACAAGTTTTTGAATTTTTTAAAATTTCATACCACATAAATTAAAAACAAACAAACATATGTTTTATTATACATAAGCAGCTTTTATGTAAAAATGAATGCAACCAAAATGCATATATAATTTAATAATCCAACATCGGTTCGAAGAATAAAACAATTTAAGCTTATATTATTCAATTGTATTTGTAAGTAAAGCTTTTACAATACATTGTTACAAATTTGTACCATTGATTCCCTGCACAGTTAATTGCATAGTAATTAAGAGTGTTTTAAGGATAACTCTAATAGATGCTGCATGGATGCCTGTCAATGATCTTTCCTTTCGTGGTCCTGGTGCTAAATTTGGCGTCAATTTGGCGAAAAAAATGAAAATTACTGGAACTGCTGGAATTTTGGCGATATATCAATTAGGAGTGAGGATATAATATAATCTTTGAACATTCGATGTCCTGTTGTAGGAGCTTTAAAGTGGGGAGGGACGCACGGCTTGGAAATCAGTAGTCACGAGAAAGTAGGTAAATGAAGTCTTTTTCGGAACGTTGATCGCCAGAGAGTTCCTTTTGAACCCTTTGTACTGTTGCAATTACTTAATAATGATTACTGTTTGTGTGGAGTTGTTTACTGGAAGTGTTTTTCTTGTGTGCATTTGGGCTATATTTTGATACCGTTTATTCATGTTTTCGTGTAGAATAAAGCGTTATTTTTTGAGTCCTTTGAATTCTTTTTCATCGTACAATCACCGTACGGATTTTCCCGTAACAATTTAAATAAATATATATATATTATAGCAAATAATGTGAAATAATCAATGGCGGGTTTTGTAATATTTTGTGACCGTAAACAATGCTCATTATGCTATCCCTTCGTTAATGAATTTGTCATAGTTTCATTTTCAATACATTTTAACATGCTATAAATTTATTTTAAGTTAATTTTTATTTTATTAACTTTATAAAAATGTTTTTCTTTTTATTTATCTATTATGATTCCAGACTGCCTCGTATCTATGTTTGTACATAGTATAGTTACTTCTATTATTAATTATGTAAAATAATATATAGTTACATATATTATGTAGTATTTTTAAATATTCTAAACACCAAGAAAACGGTTTCTAGGGAAATAAAGCTTTGGTGACTATTAAGTATTTGGTACCAGGGAAATTTAGTAAGGCTGTTTGGTAATTAGGACTAGTTTTCAACGATTTGCTTGGGGCCCCGTACCGGTCTAGGTATCTTAGACAATTGCCTAATCGGAAATCCGCCCTAGAAAATAATACATACTAGCATATATTAGGATTTATTATCGATGAGGTATAGATACAATGAATTAGCCTGTTTAACTGTCATTTATTTCGAAACGTCGGATTTGATCTTCCTTTATTTTCAAGCGTAAATCATTGTCCAATCACAATCGTGTCCTATATTCAGCGATGCAATTTTAATCAACAGTATGACTGAAGTTCCAGTTTCGCTAAGAAAGGATGTTGATAGGCATTACAAATTTATTCGCTTTTCCTTAAATATACATATATTGATCTCTTTCGGGACAAAATTTGCATAAGTTATTTTTTAGAATCTATTTAAGAGACTTCTGTTACATGAAATATTTAAAAGCTGTTCACTTTTTTGAATCGAAATTTTGTAAAGGACAGATTCTAAACCAGAAAATGAATCTCTAAGCTAGATTTCACTTCCTAAATTTTCTATAAAATGTTTATCCCAGAAACGTAATTAGCACGTGACCAACATGGCCGCCTCATAAGAATCGACTTAAGAAGAGTGTTGAAAATGTATGAATATTTTTATTTATTTATTTTTAGGATGGCAATGTCATTTAAAAAATGTTTTTAGTCGCCCTGTTTTGCTGATAGCAAACTCTTATCTCAGTTCTAAGATGGACTGAATGTATTTCTGTCGGGAATTAATTTAATTTAGAAAGCAAAATGAAACAGTGATTCTCTTTCGACAGCTTTAACAAACTAGGGGAGAGGACAGAAGAGGGAGAAATATATATATGAATAATGAAAAAAAAATGTTAAAGGGGGAGCCATTTTACGTTCATTTCAAACATCCATTTATCCTTTGTCCTAAAATTATATTACCAAAAATGATGTAATGTATCATTAGAGGTGCATGAATCATAGTTTGAGAAATGCTACTAAAATACCTTCACACGTTTTCTAAATCAGTATATTTTAAATTAAAAAGTTTCGAGATTTTTTAACATAAACCAGCTTTAGTGGTCTCCCAAAACCTTTCTCACGAACTCTCAAATAAACTTGTCATGCCGGAGAACGCCTTGCACGGTACTGGTGTAGAATAGTTATGAAATATTTTTGGCGTGAATTAAGCGCTTTTACTGAATCTATCATGCCACCTTGGCGAGAGTTATTTGGCAATTAATTCCCGGCGTGTGGTTTATAACATCCGAAAATCGAATCTGTGTTTTAGACACGTTTTTCTCAACCGATTGAAACAAAAATTAAAGGAAATTTCTCCGTAGGTAGAAGAGAACTTGATTTACATATTTGACGAATGCAGCGACGCTGTATTAATTCATCGGCTAAATTCACTGGAAATAATACCTGAACGAATACATTTAGTTTTCGAGCTTTTAAAAATTATAGAAATAATAGAAACAAACAATAAAAACCATAAAAACTTTTATTAATACACTGCTTACTTTGATTAATAAATTGCCACAATACACGTGCTTAGAATTGCCCCCCCCTTTTTTTTCTGCACATTGAAGAAAGATGTTTTGAGTTAATCTTCGTTGTATAAGGAGGAAAATCAGGTATAAGAAATAGATATCTTCCCTTCCGACAATTACATCTGCAGTTTGACCACGTACCAAATTTCATTTAGGTAGCTTGCTGTAATCTTGTGTTATCGCGTATACAGAGAGCGATAGACAGTCAGCTGACGAAAGGTTGATTTTCAACATTTGATTCAAGGAACGGAAAACAGAGTGAGCGTTTTCTCATTGTCTTTTTATATATATATATTATCATAATAAGGTTATGGATTTGATTAATTTCTTTTCCGCCAATTGAATTTAAAATGTTATACAAATCTACAACATTGCTGACAAGAATATGTTTCTCAAATAGGCAACTGCCTTGGGCACCCACAACATTAGGGCCCCTCGATATTTCATTATTTTGTAAACGATATTTTTTTGAATATATTAATCAGTTAAGTGAGTCTGACGTGTATACACGTCAATCCAAACGCTCATTTTGGCGTGATCGATGCTTAATTTTTTTTATTTAAAATAAACATGAAATCTTAGTCGTTTTATTATGGTTGCTTTGTTGCAAAATTTAGTATGCTACCATTTGTATTGCGTTCGATGTGCATATATGTTTTATCACTTGACTTTAAAAAGGGAGACTTGAGAGACTTAAAAAAATAAATTCCACAATTAACTTCCGCCAGTGAACTTTATACTTTCATCCAATTTATAAGATATTCAAAATAGTTTCATATATTGTTTAAATGTTGGATCGTTATTCTAATATTCTTAACGAATTATCTTTTTCAAGTTCATATTATGCTGTTCAAAAATACAAAAAAAAAAAAAATGTTGCTTTATTATTAAAGAAATGTTATATTTTATAATTAAATAATATTTCGATTGTGCTAATTTTTTTTCAAAAATATTTCATTTGAAGCTACTCATAAATTTAAATCTTGAATTTCTTTTTAATACGAGAAATTTTGAAATCAAATTTCTCGAGAGGGACTCGTAACAAGAATATTTTGTAAGTTTATCATAATTTGTAACATAAAATTTCTTGTATAGAGGATTAAAATAAAAAAATAATATCTGTTGTTAAAAGCAAGAGAGAAGGGCGAGGTCGTTTAAGTTTTTACTACCTAAGGACCCCTATAGGATTTAATTCAGCCCAACTGTTGGCAAGTTAACATACTAATTTTTCTAAGACCTTGTGTATTCAAGTTATCTCGTTCATATACTCACAAATATTTAGACTGTCAGACAGACGGTCAACCCTCTAAATGAATTGAATTCAAAATATGATAAAGATTTATAAATCTATATGCGTATTTCTATTCATTTGCATTTTTGAGTTAGTATGTTCATAAGGATATGGGCAGTGTTCTTGCCGAAGACTTCGCACAAAATTTGAAATACATCTTAGAATTCGTTAAAAAGTCTAAATACCCAATTTCATTCTTGTAGACGATTACATTTTTCATATATGGTGTTCATAGATAGGCAGACATGATTTCATAAATGTATTTTTCATTTTTCAGACAGAGATGCTTGAAAAATGAAAATTCAACAAAATCTTGCGTTCATAAGTAGTCAAATCAAAACATTTCGTTATGAATTTGAAATAAGAAACAGAAATGTCTAAATTTTTGTTCTATGGGAAAGCTTAGCTAAACTTATACAAACCTTTTCATTATCAAATGTAGGCACTTTATTGTTTCAGATTGTCAAAGCAACATAATATGTTCAAAGTGTTTTTTTTTTAAATATTTTTTGGTGTTTTCAGTAATTAAAAACGGATAGCCACCTTGATCAGAGTTAGTAAAATAGTTTGTCACATACATTTACAAATTGTTGAAGGTATGTATACTTCTTACTGACCGAGAAAGGATAATTAGCTCAAAGTCAGACGAGTGAATAATGGTAATGGTAGTTTTAATTCTAAAATGTACTTAGTAAATCGATTAATGAATCAAAACAGCATTCGAAAGCCAAGTTCAACATGCTTTCAATCAATAGCTAATTGAGAATATTTGCAAGGTTAAAAAAAACTCTCCTCAAAGTTGAAATTAGAATTAATTCATTAACAAATAACTCCTGTGAAGATCTTAACAGTGTTATAAAGAACTCTTCAATCATTTCCGTTGACAAGTTTTTCCGCAATTAAAGACAATTATTCATTCTCTTTCTAACCTTGAGTAGTTCTTTAAAACCTTTTTTTCCCAGCACTAAAAGCAAGATTTAATCGTTTGCTGTCTTTGGTGAAAAGAAAATAGGATTTAATCCCTCGAGTGGAGTTGAGATGAATATTCAAAGAGGAGAAGGAGGGGAAAAAAATGAAGGACGGTGAGGATTTTTCTTTGTATCTCGGAAAAGATTTTTGTGGAACAAAGTTTATTTTCCAAGTCCTTGAATGAATCTTGATCCTAATTGCATGTTCAGATGCGATAATCTCATACGCACAGTACTCGATACGTGGCGTTACACGGTGTGTTATTTTAGGAAGCACTGTAATTACCGAGTAGATATTTATGTGTATAATTCAAAGCTGGCTTTTTTTTTTTTTTTTTTTCCGATTCAAGAGATATGCATGGTGACATCTGCAGCTCAAACATCAGTGGCAAATAGAAAAATACGTAAATAAAAGCATATAAAAGTAAAATAATGAAAGAAAGAAAATGCGAAGAACACAAGAGAGGCTCATTTGTGTGAAGCTCACCAGAAAACAGAACGAAATTATATTCTGTACATTAGATATGTAAACTCTGCTACTTTATTTTGTTACGTTAGCTTTGTTGCGTTATTAAATACTAGCTACCTTTGGCGAAGCTGGTACACTGAGAATATTTGAAATGTTTAATTTCAATTAAATCTCATCAGCATAACCCAATGCTCATGATTCTTTTAACGAACTACTTTTGAGCAACATATTGGGATAGATATTAGAGCCGTATTATTTTTAAAGGCCTTACACCTATTTGGTTTATTGGATAAATAAGCTTTCCTAATGGAAGCACGTTCCATGATATTGTAATACAATTAAATTGAAAAACGTAAGAGAGGTCATCTTTGTAATGCTTACCAAAAGAAAAAGAAAAAAAAAACTGTATTCTGTACATTAGATGTATAAGCTTTATTATCTTACTTTATTACATTATTAAATACCAGCTGCTTTTTGTTACTAACTGGTTCGCTGATAATGTTTAATTTCAACTAAATCTTTTATGCATAACCCGATGTTTATCATTCTTCCAACGAACTATTTTTGAGCAACATAATGGGATAGATATTAGAGCCATATTATTTTAAAGGCCTTACGCCGGTTCTGTTTCTAGCATTAGTAAGCTTTCTTAATGAGACTTGTTCCATGATATCATAGTGCCATTAAAATCGTATCTGTCCGCGTTATGTATTTTTAACTGAATTGTTTTTTATGATACTGAAGTTACATTTTCTTATTCCTTATATAAACTGCGGAAATGATAGATTGAACCTTTTTTCTTCGGCTTTCAACAACGGAAGAAAATTGTGCTTTTGCGTGCTTGATGAAATAATGAAATCGGTTTGAATTTCACTGTATTGTTGAAAATAATGCAATTTCTTTAAAAATAATCGAAATTTTGAAAAAAAATATTACATGATAAATTAATTGGTACCATTAAAATACTTTACTTCAAAATGCACACACACAAAAAAAATTTAAATAGTCAAAAAAATTATGTATAAGTAAGTGTATTTACTATAGAGTATATGAGAAAGTTTATCCTATTGACTTGAATTTTAAAATGGTGTAATAGTGATTTTTCTGCAATAATATTTTTGGACACTGTTGCAGAAAGATGCTAAAATCTAGCTTAATCAGAATTAATTAAAAAAAATCTATCGAAGTGCACATTCTCACCCTCCGAAGAACAAAAAATTTGGTGACCAAATTTGGTGGCTGCAGGCCAAATAGTCTGGCCTGTAGAGCGCCAACATGTACGCACATACATAAATTTCGCCTTTATAAACAAAGAATAATAATAATATTTGCCCCTTCCTGCCACACATGAATTATACATTAAAAAATATTAGCTTCTAACAACTGATCCGAAACAATACGAGAAGACAATGTTTCCAGCTTGATTCATCTCTCCTTATATAGTTTGAGGGCCGCGGTGGCCTGGTGGTAAGGTCTCGGTTTCGGAACCGGAGGGTTTCAGGCTCGAGACCCGATTCCACCGAAGAGCCGTCGTATAAGGGGATCTGTTGCACGTTAAATCCGTCCTGACCAAACGTCCTCCTGCTGGTGTGGTGTGGAGAGTGGGGGGTGCCAGCTCGGGTATCGTCCTCGTCATCTGACCGCGGTTCAAGATGACGAGGTCCGTCTCAAAATAGCCCTAGTGTTGCTTCAAACGGGACGTTATATAACTAAACTAAACCTTATATGGTTTGATTGCATAAGTCATCATTCTTTGTGCGAAGATTTTTATACAATTAACACATAATTTAAGACAAGAAACCAGTCTAAAGATATGATTATGTTAATATAAACAGGGGCGGAAATTCTGCTTTGAAATCGATGTCTAAAGAAAGCAATTTTTTTCATCATAACTTTAAAACTCGCTAAAACAGAAAAGTGAAAAATTTGATAAAACTCTAAAATTGTTTGAATTTTACTGTTACAAAATACATTTAAGGTTTATTTTAAAAGATTTATTAAAAATAAAGGAAAAAGAATTCGCTGAAATTGTTTGAATTTTACTGTTGCAAAATACATTTAAGGTTTATTTTAAAAGATTTATTAAAAATAAAGGAAAAAGAATTCGCTGAAATAAAAAAAAAATTGAAAGGCTATAATTTGAAATTTAAAGGGATATAAAAATGGGTTTTGCACTGAAGTTATGCACTGAAGTTATTGAGGGAAAAAATTAAAATTTGAAATAATTTAAATTAATTAAAATTTTGAATACACGTTTTTTAGAGAGGACCTTTGGATTTGAGTATTGGTCAGTGTTGGTAATAATGTCATTTTCAGTTTAACGTCGCAGAGAAAAAAACAGCAAAAACTTGCAAGAAACAAAGTATTGCCACAATTCTACGCTTACTTTCTTTCTTTACATTGATTAGATGCAAGTGATCCTAAGTTTAATAGTTTAAAAAAATTATTTAAATAAAAATTTTTTTTTCTTTAAATTAAATTATTTAAAGGAAAATTAACTGGCAACATTATGCAAAAATGGCCAGATTTAGATATTTCCAGATGCTTTGTCTGCTTTAGTTTCCTTTAATATGTTTTATTATAATCTTGATCTATGAAAGTATGAGCGCTTTTATTTTGTCTTTATTTCATCTCTTAAACAAAACCAAATTATTTTCTAAAATCGTATGTTCTTCGTGACAATATATTTAATGGGAATAATTTTGTATTAAAAACAATCTTCCGTACTATAAAGAATAAATAACATATAAAAATGATGAAACGTTCGAAAATTTCGGTTCAAAAATTTCGGTAAAAAATTTCGTTAAATAGAAAATTTTATGAAATGGAAATTTTTTAATAGTGACTTCACAATATGTCTGTTTATCAGTAAACATGAAAACTGAAAAATAGAACGATCTGGACGAATAAAATTTGATATATTATAGTCTAGAAAAGAGAAGGTCCAAAATGGCATCAGTGATAAAAAAATTTATTTCCGTAAATTTTTTTTTCGAAATTTTAATAAATTTTTCAAAATTAATTTAAATACAATTTTATAATACTTAACGATTGTATAGTAGTTTGAAATAAATTAATCTGATTTTGAACAAACAGTATGGATATTTTAATAGCTCGAACGACTAATCAAAATTAAATATTGTATTTTTCAATTATCATTGATTAACTATAATTTTAATATATTTCCAAATTTGTTTTAGAAAGTTGATTATTTGAAATTTGATGTGTTTTGTGAAACACTGTTATTCTCAAGCCTAAAACAAACAGAACCAGAGGTTCTACAAAATTATCATGCTACGTTATATCGAACTAGATGTTTGAATCTTCTTTTCTTTAATTTTTTTTTTTATTTACTGTGATATTTTTTTTTTTTTATTCTTGAGGTGATAACATTTATCAAATTTTTAGGAAGAAAATTTATAAGTAATTGGGAATATCAAACTGTAAATGTTGCCATGGCAACTACAGCGCATCTGTTGCCCTTCAATTATCTTTAAAAAAAAAAAAAAACTGCTCTCTGTTTTCAAAAATTTTTATCGTCTGTTGCTGGATTCAAAAACATTCCTGAATCGTTTGGGAAAAAAGTCAAGCAAAAAAGACCACTTTTTTCATCTTCTTACCTTACAATAAATACGAGCATGATTTCTTGAAACGGAAAAGCCGTTCTTACTACAAAATATTCTAGTTTCGTTTTACCCCCTTTTGATTCCCCTTCGTAGTAGATCGGAACGTGAAGAAATGTTCTCTCGGAATTTCGAATGTTTTTATGTCTAGAGGACAAACAAAGGTCAAAATGCGGTAAAAAACTTCGGTAGCATTTTAAGCAGTTTTCCTTCATTTTGGAATTTTAGGGGTGAAAGTCTCTTTGCCAATCGAATGTCACCCATTTGAAGTTTAAGAAAATATTATCAGCATAGGAAAAATCACACAAAAAACCCCCATCTAATTTATAATTTTTACTGTTTTTAATCTTATATTATTTTGAAAAGAATAGTTTTAAATGACCAGAAGTCTTGGATTAGCCGGGATATACACAAAATTCGACTATTTGGCCCGTGTTACCTGAATTCGAATGTCCCGGATTTACCCACCAGTGAAAGCCTCATATTGTAAGGGATTAAATAAATATTATTTTTAAAGCTAGATGGATTTAAAAAAAATAAATAGAAGGAAAGTAAAAAAAAATTATCCTTTCTTGACTTACATACATTAAAAGCAAGTTATACAAAATGTACGATTAAAAGTTTAGTACCCATCAGTCTGAACGAATAAATGCGTTTCCAAGGCAGCTAATATAAAATAAAAAATTAGGCCCAGTTATAATCCACTTTCAAATTTCGAAATGCAAGCAAAAATAAAACGCATTGGTAAAAGATTCTATATTAATTAGGTTGGAATTTAATTCTCTTACAAGCTGTGTATTTTGATTATTTTTTGTTGACATTATTGATTTCAGTGTGTTTTCAGATTACTCAAATGGAATAAATTCCAAATGGACAAAACTTGTTTGGATGTGTATGTATTTTGACAATGCTGGTATTTTAATAATATTTATTTTTATTACAATTTATGTATACTTTTCATTTTTTGTGTATATTTACTTTTAATATATTTTGTGTGGCAACTAATTTTATTTCTGATGCCATCAAATTTGTCTCTTTGTGAATGGCAACATGTTTAAAGAAGAATTCGATATCCATGGCCGCGCTGTGCTTCAGGCATGGTTTTCTGGATTTTTATTTATGTGCCGTCCAGTCTTCAATGTCAAAAATAAACTGTTTGCGTATGTAAGAATTCTCGCCGTTTTAGTTTAAAGCGACTAAAACCGAGCAATTTTTTTTTTGCCCCATTTGCTTATTTTTTTTAATTCGAGGTATTAAGATCCCCAAAGTTGAAAATATTTGATAAATTTAAAAAGTGCTTACAAAATATACTGAGTAATATTCCAAAAAGAATTGCCGATAAACATTGTATAAGACTTAACATTACACAATGAAGAAAAACCACAAACTAAAAATGTTGGAAATTCAGTTTTCGATCTGATAATAGCTGGAAAATCCACCAATTATGCAAAACAAGAAAGTGAAACTAAAATTTAACTAATGATTTCTTACAATTATTAAGAAAATAAATTTATCTTCAACATTTTTTCCTTCAACCTCATACCATGTGTCTACAATATCTTAAGATTTTTTTTTTCTTCCCAGTTTCACTTTTTCATTTTCAAATCTTATACATAAAAAAGGAAAATACAATCGAGAGATCTTTTTGAAATATGGTGACAAAATTTAAGATATTTCAGCTTACTCGAAATGATCTTTAAAATAAAATGACCAGATATTCCAGCTTATTCAGACATTTCTTAACTTTTTATTTATCTATAAGTAAAGTAATCGGATTTATCCTGATTCGATAATTTGAAAGTCATGTATTTTGCTTATAAATAAAAGCTTATATTTAACAATACTGTACATACCCGAATATCCGGCTTAAAGTGGTGGAAGGGTAGGCCGGATAACAAAAAAGCCAAAGGGGCCAGATTTCATAATACGTATTTTGTCACTTCCTATTGAGTACTAAGCCCTCCATTTATCTCAAACCACGTAGAATGTGAATAGTCTTTCTTATTTTTATTCCATTTCCACTAACTTATGCAATTTTTATCAATTTCTGCCCGATTTTTCATCAATTCTCCACTATACTTTTCCCAACTCTTAACTACGAAGTTAAGAGTTGGGATATTTTTTGCTGTTATACCAGAGTCTAGTCGCTATATGGAGCGTAATTTCTATTCCATAGTTACTTTCCATAGTCCATAATTGTTACATAATCCAACTTTTTTTTCGTTTATCACACATTTCAAAATCTTCATTGTGGTACACTTAAAAAAACAACAACAACATTAAACATACCCCAAGAACAATTTACGAATACTATACGTACTATGCAGTTATAATCAGACAACTGAGGTCTGTAACACAATGACGAAACAATGAACAACGAGCAGAACGCTGCTCTTTTTCTGCCTCAACTGTACACGACACGTAGGAGGATCGTCGCAGACTTCCAATGCCTTGGCAATGTTGCTAATGCAGTGCCTTGCCTCCTTCATTTCATTATGATAAAAGAAAATTAGATCCGGATACCGGATAGTCGCGAACCGGATACTCGGGAATGTACTGTATATAAAATAGGTTTAATTAAAACCAACGGAAGAGGTCTCATCGAAACTTTCACGCATACTTTTTAATAAAAGTTCTATTTCCCCTATAGAGCTATGTTTAATTTAGACGCCGTTTTTTAAAC
>JAPMOR010109672.1:58890-79222 GCA_026543865.1 Argiope aurantia
TATTTTAACTCTAATTTCAATTTAATTAATTTTCAAGATTTTATCTTCATTTAGCCCATAGTAACTTTATTCTAAAATATTCTCTTATTTCGTGATCCAATTCCACTGTCTCTACTTAATTAATTCTAGAGAAGCTTTGTTAAATTGCAGAATCAGCTAAAAGTCTAACTATCCTACATTCTGCGTGAAGAGACAAAATACCGCTGATGAGGCCAATTCTTTTTTAAAATCTCCCTGTGTTTCCCCTGCCTTCTCCGCGCGAGTAACGAAAATCCCTATCGAAATCTTGTAATATATTAGCGCTATGAAGAAATGTTTTCCCTATCAAAATCATAGGTTATATAAGACCAGGGATAAAATGTCCAAGAGCTTTTTCCTCACTTCTTTTCTGTATCGTTCTGTGTGCTCATCGCTTGTACATATGCCTGCCTCTTAAAAATGAAATAAAACGACGTCACGAAATAACAAGTCTCTTCACTGCCTTCAAACTGCATTCTGCTTCACAACAAATAATGTTATATATATATATATATAAAGATGTTTTAGCAGTTGCATGGCCGAATAGAAGAAACTACTTTAAAACATCGATTTATTTCAGCATGGGAGGCATAATTTACGTACAAAGAATAAGTGATAAGAAATACGCCAGTCTACATCTCGACACAAGAGCAGAAGCCACCAAAATTTTTCCCTTCAGTGGTTTTGACCATGAGATTTTGATAGGGATTTCTTTGACACGTGTCGATTTAAGAGAGGGAGATATAGGTATGTTTAAAGGAATGTGGTAAGTATTAGGGATTTTTATCCCTTTACTCAGAGCGTGAGTACCTTTTGAATGCAGCAGTTTTATAGAGCACGGGTAACATTATTTAAATAAAAAGTGGGAACTGGATTAGGAAATAAGAAAACAATTTAGAATAAAGTTAATACGGGCTAAAAAAAGATTAAAATTAGGAAATTAATTAGGATTTAAATTAGATTAAAAGATATCATTACACACACATACATAAATCTATATTGATAGTATTTTCAATTGTAAAACTATTCATAGTAAGTCATTTTGGTATTTTCCCAAGCTTCCATTTTAAATTTAACTCTAGTATCCTTATTGCCTTATAATAGTCTTTTCTACAAATGTTTATCAAAAAGCATTTAAAAAAGGTATTTCCAAACATTCATTGTAGGCCATTGGATCAGTCATATAATGCTTATAAATGGAAATATAAACGTGTAACCCAATGATTACACGATGCACTGTAGGATTAAGATAAGTACATTGCATTTTACAAATAATTACCCCCTTATAACTACAAATAATCTAACATTATTTTTCAATGACCTGCTTGCGCTCTCCTCTCAATTCAACGGCGCTGGACGATTGTACTGTTTATAAATCTGTCATTGTCGCTATGCCAAAATCTAACTCTTTTCCCTTACTTTTCAAACTTCCCTATTTCTACGTAAATCGGAACTTAACATCCTTCTATATACTGAACCATTCTTCTGTTGGGACATCATAAGTTTATTCATCTATCATTTATTAGAAAGATCTAAGTGAATATATACAAGACGGGGCACTGGGAGGAGTTTTTTCTCGGCGCCCCTTTCGGCAAGCCTGGTAGTAAATTTTTTTAGAAGTACTTCTAACAATTCGATTTTTTTACATATTCATAATCATTTTAAACGACTTTTCCCCGCCAGATAGCTACATTTGTAGTCACGAGATCATATTTTAAGTTATTTAAATTAGTGCGTTTATATGCATGTGAAAGTACAGAACGACGGACACTCAACCCTTTGAGAGATTTTAATTAAAATTTTATAAGAATATATATTTTAGATACTAGACTTGAGTGCCAAATTTTATCTATCTGGCCTTTTTATGTTTTGTAATTATCGTGTTCACTTGTACTCGGACAGCCGGACTGACAGATTTCCTCTGAATGGATTTCATTTAAAATTTGAAAGAAGACTACAAATTTGTTGTACAAACCATTTACCAAATTTCATCCGTCTAGCTCAAAGCGTTTTTTCAGTTATTGTGTTCATATATAGAGAGACAAACAGGCATTATTCATTTTTTTTTCTGACGCAGGAAGGTCTGAAACTTGGAGATTCGTAAAAATCTGGAAATTTATTTTTTTTTTTTTTTTTTTTTATCATTGCAATATTTTTCTCTTTCTCTACTTTCTATACTAGAAAGTAAAAAAATCAAGAGTCGATATGATTTCAAGTTCTGCTTTGGAACTGCTTTTCAAATGGAAACAAACAACGAAAGCTCAGAATCTGTTTAGAATTTTTATTGCTTTAAACACCAATACATATCTGAAATTTTTACGTCTTTTTCTGCATTTGTCGATCTACGCTATGTATGAAGGCTCCTTATTTTCTAGAACTCTTCTACTATAACTGCTTTGTTATAATTATAGGTTTTTCAATCTACCTAAAGCTCCAGGTTGCTATGGTTACAATTTCTTTGTTTATCCGGTGAGAATTTTCAGCTCATAAAAATTTGCTTTTTCAAAACAATCGCTTTAGAAAGCTTCCGATGAATCATGAGGGATATTGAATTTTCAACAGCTGTCATCAAATTTGCATGCTTCAATGAATTACTATGAAACAGAAAGCACAGTAATTATAATACTCTTTAGAAATTTGAAGACTGCAACTCAAAAGAGCTTTACAAATTTATGAATGATTTTTGTATTTGAATTCTTTTGCAATATGTTTAAATAATAAAGTAGAGCTTTTGTTAATTATTTGAATTAAAAGTAATGTAATCTTCGAAAAAATTTTAACTTTGAGGTTTTAATAAATACCCACGTTTCAGAGTTCTCTATGTCTTGGGGGAAAAAAAAAATTGTTTTATAATTTCTGTTTGTTTATAAGTCAATACGATGTCTCAAAATGCTGATGAACGAAATTTGATGGTTTTGACACCGAATCTCTATTGCAGGGTGTAAATCCAAATTGTTAGATATGTATTAAATTTTGTTCAAAATCCATCAATAATAGTTCATTCTATCCTTTCCTATGTGAGTGCGATCAGAGTTTTTAGTTTAGTTATATTAACGTTCCGTTGTAAAGCAACACTAAGGCTGTTTTGAGATGGACCTCGTCATTTTGAACCGCTGTCAGATGACGAGGACGACATCTGAGCTGGTATCCCCTATCCAAACTTCCACATCACACCAGCGGGAGGACGTTTGACCCAGACGGATTTAACGTACAACAGATCCCCTTACACGACGGTTCTTCGGTGGAATTGGGTCTCGAACCTGAAACCCTACTGATCACGAGCCGAGACCTTACTATCAAGCAACCGCGGCCTGCGCGCGATCACAGACAACTGCAACAAACAAAATGGATGAAATTTGATATAGATTTTTGTCAAAGACGCGAATGACGAAATCAAGGCTGTGTAAAATTATCTAGCCGTCATAGACAATAAAAGAAAAAGGGAAGAAAAACGTCCCTTACCAATATAGTTACATGATAAAAGTATAACCAATACAAATAAATAAGGTATATATCCACGGGATTGGTCTCCACAAAACTTTCTCGTGTACTATCTAACAAAAATGTTATCCCCATTGCCTTGCGTGTGATTGGGGACTTTGAACGCGGTCTGTGAATGCCACATGTGCTCAGATTTTTATTTTCATTCACGAGAATTGAGGGCTTCTAAGTATAATAAAAAAATAAAATAAAATAGCCGTACTTGTGTATTAATTGCGTTATAGGTGAACAGTTATTGCGAAAGATCGATGTTTTGCATGAATCTAGCCTTTTACCTAAATCTAGTGTGCGATATTTGGCGATTAATACACAAGTATCAGAAAATATAATAGGTAATTTGGACGCTTTTTTTCCGCAACCTATTGAAACCGAAATGTAACACTGAACTACAGTTATAGTCACAAGATCGCATACCAAATTTCATTTGTCTAAGTTGTTACGTTTCTGACTTGTCATGTTTAAATTCATGCAAAAGTACAGACCGACAGAAGATCAATCCCTCGTCAGATTTGGTTCAAAATTTAATACGTATCTATCTTATAGATGTTAAACAGGCATATCAAATTTCATCTATCTAGCCCTTTACGATTTAGTCATCGTATTCCGATCGACTTCCTCTAAATATATTTATTTAAAACTTGGAAGAAGTAAATCTACAAAATTTGATGCATAGATAGCATAGCAAATTTCATTCGTCTAGCTCAAAGCATTTTTTTAATAACCATATTCACAGATAGACATAATTCTAAAAATATAATTTTCGAACACAGAAAGATCTGAATTGTGGAGATTCGTCGGAATCTTGAGTTCAAATTTTTTGATAATTACAATATTTCTCTTTGTATTTTGCAGAAAAAAATATTTATTTTAAACTAACGAAACATTTAAAATTCTCGAAAAGACGACAATATTCTGTTATATTCGGATTAGAGCAGCAGTATCAAATTTTGAACTTCATTTTAATAAAATATCATATATAATATTGTGGAAGTAATCTAGAAAATGGAAGAAAGAACACTTCTTTCGGTTTAATTCATTAAATTAATTATATATAATGAATAATTAACACATGTAGTTAATCTCATTATTTATAATAAATTTCTAATCGAAAAATACTCGTAAATTAATGTAAGCATTTCAAAGTAAACAACAACAACAACAACAAAATGAAAAAAGCTGAAAGATAAACGCTGTATAATTCTTCTCGTGGACATAACGATAAAAAACCCATCACTAAAAAATGCAAGCGGTTTAATTCTCTATATGATGATTGGTTAAAAATCTTTCCACTGATCCACTGTTGAGTGACGGTACTGGAAAATGAAGTGAAAGTAAAAATAAACAAATATTTCTTAGTAAATGAAGATAAATTTAGCTGTAAAACTTATGCCTTTACCATCCTGCAGCATATCATTACTATTTGTAAGAATTTTTAATGACCAAGATGTAGGTTTTATATGATCCTGTTGTAGTTAGTATACTTACTCTAAGCATAAATATTATGGTCATATTCTAAATGGAATAAAAATTTGGTAAAATAGATCAACACAATTGTAAAAAACTTAATTTAGCTATTCCTTTTTTTTTTTCAATTAACAGTCTTTTAAAAACATTTATTAGTTTACTGAAAGTAAAAATTATTTTTATGCGCTTTTTAGTTTTAAATGTATAATTCGTTCTTAAATATATAATTCATACAAATATTATTGAATTTTTAAATCAGTTTTCTAAAATTCACTACTAGATGGAGCCTCTCATATTAAAGCAAAATTTAGTTTAATTTAACCGATCAGTTGATTGTTAACTTTTTAAAACAATAAAAAAAGCGTAATATCATTGAGAGCTTACAAGTGTTTACAGTTTGAAAATTCTAAATATTACAGAGAAAAATTTAACTATTTACTATAAAATTTCATTTTTAAATATCTGGATCGTTGGGTCACTTTTTTAAGTTACCAGCATAGTCTCTTGCAAAGAACGGTCTCAAAAGTTATGTAGCACAATTTACAGAATTCTATAGAAAGTTGTTCCAAAACATTATTTACCAGCTACAAATATTTTAAATGCAAAATATTTAGGGTTCACCAGGTTTAGAAACCTTTTCTAATGGCCAGTAATTTTTTTATGCGGAACAATAAGGGCCTCACTATACCCGCGTAATTACAACTGAACGAAACGTTAGCCTTCATATTATATACGGAAATTCTACTTTACACAAAAATTTGTTCCACTAAAATAACCAGCTTCACCCAATTGCACTTTTTTTTTTGTAGTGCAGCGGTTGGTATTATGTCGGTTATGGTGTTGCATTCCGGAAGTCGGAGAGAGTGTGGATTGCAACCACTTCCCTTCGCTTTCGCCATCATTTTGTAGTAGGAGTTCTTGCAGGTGTGCGCCCCGCCCCCCTGCTGACACAGATGGAAGAGATCGATGTTGGTTTCCTGGAATGATGGCCGAGATAAACAAAAAGGGACAATGGTGTAAGTACCCACCTTTAACGATCCTCTTCTAAGTTTTTTTGTTTTTGTTTTTTACTTCCTGCAATAGTTTCAAGGACTTCTGCTACCTTGCATTAAAAAAAAAAAATATCTATATACATATATAATGCTAAAGCACTGATGCAGAAATCGTTTTTATTACTGATTGTCGAATGGCAACAATCAAATGTAAACAAATTGCTATGCAAAAGCTTCAGACCGCTTCATAGAACATTTTTACAGTTGCACTTAATTCAAGCTACGGAGAAGCAAATTCATTGAGCTGCAAAATATTGTAAGAAATGCCTGGAGATGGTCTGCCGTGTTAGCCAAAATTTTATTCAGTCAGAAGGAAAGAAGATGCAAAAGAAACCTAGAAAAATGGACGAAATAGAAAGTTTAACGGAGCGCGAAAATGGGCTTAATAATTGTCGAATCTATCGCGTGGCAAGGACGATAGGACGATATAACTTAACTACAAAGTTTTTTTTTTTTTTGTTATTCGCAATAAATTTGGATTTTGTTTATTTTGACCATTCTGGCATTTGAATTTGACAATCCTGGATCTTTGAATTTGTAACCCCTTGAAGACTAGCGCGCTCTAAAATGGAGCGTCACCGACAACTCATGCATTTTCAGTTTTTAGCCTAATTTTACAAAGAAACTCATATAAAGTCAGCATTTTAATATAATGAATTTTAATATAATTTACTAATCTCACAATCACTTTCTTTCATAATTTTAGTTATTTCTCTCTCAGTTATGTATCTCGGTCTCTTAGCCATGGCCAAAGAAATAAAACTGAATATAACGCCATCACGTATCTCAAAACTTGAGCAAAACATACTAGGAATGTTTCATCATTTTCTACAATAGTCAGCTGGATGTATTTTTCCGTCTTTTCCTAAAGAAAAAAAAAGCAATAATAAGCAAGAATTCATACATGCATTTTTAAAGAGCGATAATTTCCATTTTGTTTACACCAATAGATCTACCAAATTCAAAAGTACAGAACAGAAATTGATGCGCATACATACTAAGATCAAATGCCATATGATTGGACTGTTGTGAAAACCATCTAGTAGCGCTCAAAAATATCGTTACATTTTCAAAGTACGCCTACGCGACACTGGGCCTACCATGTTAATAGGAATTGCTCGCGTGGAGGTGACGTTGGTCTGCTAAGAATGGAATCGTTCTGTGCATAGGAGACATTGGTTGCAAAATGAAACCCAGTTCTGTAGGCACTCTTTAATCCAGTACATTTAGATTTACGGGAATAAAAGATTGGCAACTTTGCTTGATTACCGAACGTCAATATAGTTTTAACGGGATTACAAGTGTTACTGTTTGATATTAATCGTATTAGTGATCGAATTTCTTCTTCACAAAATCATAATGAATGAAGTACAAAATTATGTGCTCTGCAGAGTTATAATTTTTGTCGAATTGTTAATGCATCAGAAGCTGTTATCATCAGACTTAGTTCATAGTTGATATTTTCTTCTTCTTCCCCTGGCACGACATGAGCCTGGACTTTCTGTTTGTCCACAAGTCTTCGTATAAGCTATTCATCACACAGTTATTTGACGACTGGCACATTTTTGTCGATCTTTCATACATCTGCGGAAGGGTTGTTTGACTCAGCCCCAACTAAATTCAGTATCAAATTTCTTTAATCATTGGTAACCTTTGCATCATAAGCAGCATCTTCATCACAGTTTCAGCCAAGCAGTCCTGCAGACTCACTTCTTTCCACTTGAGCGGCTCGATTGATGCCGGGTAATAAAATGCACGGAATCAAAGAATGTCGGATCAAAGACTGCTCGCCGACTATATTTAGCATCTTGACAGGTTGTTTAATTATATATTGCCAAAGATTAGAAGCTGAGTTAGGTATTTTGTGACCCTGGGCAGTGCATATTATACCCTTCCATTTTTTTAAATACGATTGTCAATTTGTTTTTCACATTTCAGCACATCTTGAAGATATTAATACTTTATTTTAATTGAATCTGTGTTTATTTTATGAATTTTGCGAAAATGCATGTGTTTTTATTTATCTATTATGATTACTCAGCAGTCACATTTGTGCACAATGTTATTGAAGCAGATGCTAGGTTTTGTAAATATTCTAATAATCAATGAAACAATATGCTTGGAAAAGTGTAAATATTATCTTGATATTTTACGTAGGTATTTTATGTCCAGAAAGTAAAATCCGTTTTCCACTTTCTCATCGTAATATCTGCGTTCATTAGTTCTAACATGCGAATTTTTTCTGTTGAATATTTGGCAAGAGAGGAAATGCATTTTCAGATCGCTGACTTATAGCGGCGTTGGTTAGGTGAGAGTTTGGGATGTTTAAAGTATTAGAGCATCCCGCCGCATGCGATATACGATATATCATCCGATTCTCAATGTGAAGAACACCAAAGCTTGTGAAATTCACTGGCTAACTTGTGGAGTTTATGGACCCAATGCGATGTGAGATTGATTCCATGATCAGAAGATGAGTGCACGAATGAGATCAATGAAGAACGTGAAGCATTTTCAGATCGATACGGCGTTTTGCTGGTGGATTTTGGGGCAGACGCGGAAAAACAGCGATACGAACAAACATATTTATTGCGAGACGCTTAGAAAACTGTCTACCGCTATAAGAATGCATCGTGATATGCTTCAGGACAAAGTTTTGTTCGTTTATGATGATGTACAACTACATATTGCGCATGGTATGCACCTATGCCTTACGGAGTTGTGATGGAAAGTTTCCCACCATTCCCCCTATAACCCGGATCTCGTACCAAGTGACTTCGATCTTTTCAAGCACTTGAAGTCCTTATTTGCTGGAAAGCAATTTCAAGAAGACGATGATGTCATACCATTTGTTTCTCAATGACTGCAATCACTGATGACATCGTTCTTTAACGAGGACATCCCAACACTCGTGCCCCGTTATTATAAATGCCTAAATAATGGTGGTAAACCTATGCTGAATAATAATCTGATCAATGTAGTTCACCATTTAATAAGCATTATTTCTAAATGACTGCTTCCTTCTTTCGCGTTGTTAAACGGTGATTACTTTCTGGATTATCCTCGTATTATATATAAAATTTATATTTTTAACACATTTATTTATTTGGTAACTAGATAAATCAAGTTCCTTAACCGATCAGCTTGAGCCCTTCTCGGCCTGGCAGTCCTAGACAGTTACCTAATCTGCCTAGTTGAAAATCAGCCTCTCCTGGTAGATGACATTGGGACCATGATCCGTATCTTCATCATGAGATGCGAACAGAGCTGCGGAATCACTTTTTTCACTTGAACGACTCGATTGATGTCGGATTATAGAACGTGCGACATCGATGAATGACGGATTAAAGCTTCGATTATGCTGTCTATATCCACTGTTTGGTGCGCCGATTGTATTCGGCATCTTGTTAGGGTGATTAAATGTATGATGACAAAGATTAATGGTTTCTAATCAGATTAAACGTGTAACTCAGGTAGGAAAGAATTAATGATGTAACTTTTTTGCTCTTGGAAAAGTAATTCGATGCATAATTATTCACTTGATAACAAGGACATGTTTATTGCACCGAAAAATAAATATATATATATAATGTTTTAAATTGAATTTCCCCGAAAAATTTGTCTACAATTTCTTACTTCCCTGCAGATATTTTTAACAATTTTAAAATTAAAAAATACATAAATAAAACATCAAACTGATGCACCGTCTTGAATGGTGCCTATCAGGAGACATTCGTGTACAAAGGGTTAAGTTAAAAAATAATCTTTTGTTTTTTTTATGTTTCTATACAAATAAAAGATATTTTAACTGTAGTCCATTGTTTATTAACGAGTTATAATTTACGGATACCTCTCCTTCGATATAAAGGAGTTTTAAGTAATTTTGAACTAACGGACTGCGCATACCTTAAATTATATTCTCCGCAATTCTTTATTTTATTTTTATACCACCTGTAGATTGATGTTTTTAGAGATTAATAAGTCTTCGACATTTTTTATATAATCTATAGAGAAACGTGGAGTGACAAAATTACGTGTTATGATTTAATCAGAAATTTTTTCAATAAAAAACAGCAGGAAAGCGGATATGGTTTTATGGATTTTATTCTTTTAGTAATGTTATAAAATATTTCACTTCCCGCAGAATTTAATAACACTTGAAATTGAAGGGAGGTTTTGAGGAATAAAATAATATGTTTCCTCTATTTTATGTTTCATATATCTTTGTTTATGATTTTCAGTGACTTTAATTTAATTAAGGCAGTTTTAAAACTGATCGACTTTAAAAATATCGAATAACAGGTGATGCGAGAACCTTAAACAGATAATGACGTATGTTAATCCAAGTTGTGCCCGTAGTATCAAGTGATTTTATTACCATGTTATGAATAAGAAATCTATGGAATATTTGGACTTATTGCTGTATTTAAGAGCCACATCATGAATGTAAAGCTCCAGGTTTTTGAATATTTTCTTTAAGTGCTTATAGCTTTCAAATTGTTGCAAAAGCTGTTGAACTTTTGCATACATGTAACTGCAGTGACTGAAAAACGCGTGGCTTAAATGAAAATGTGATCTTGTGCCCACATTTGTAGTTCAATGCCAAATTTTAGTTTCATTTGGTTGGAAAAAATGCATTTCTAGTTTCAGATATTCGTATATTAACCACATCAATGTGGTTAATCACCAAAAATAATAGCTAAAACTCGCACTTTTAGTAATAGATTTAGGTCAGAGATCGATATTTGGTAGTATTGTTCGCCAATGTCATGAAGCTATTACATAAATATCAGTTTTCTTTACTATAGTAGGAAGCACAAAACTTTCATGAATGGGATTCTGAAAATAAAAATCTGAGTACGTGTGGTGATCACGGCCGAGGGTCCACAATTTTATGCCAGGAAAGGGGAATAATGGCCTTGTTAGAGACTGCGCAAGAAAGTTTCGAGTATGAAAAGAACACTCCTCATTTAAATAATAACATACATGAATAATGTTTCATGCTACAGAGCAGGTTTAATTGTACTTATTTTAAATGTTACTAGTCGTCTTCATTAACCAACTGGTCGTACACTATATTAATAGTATTAATTTAATAACTTTGATAAATTACGTCTTATGAAATCAAATAAAAACATTACTTTAAAGTATATTCCACAATGAACACAGAAAATTTCCACTACTTAACTGCGCACACAAAACAATTAAATTAATTTTGAATAAAATTTGCAAAAGGTGTCCAGCTATTGCAGTTGCAGTAAAAAAGAACCTTGTAAATCCAGCTATTGAATTTTTTTAAGAGATTATTTTTCGAAAGATTCACACAAAAATACAATGACGCTACAAAAATTACTAAAAAAGGAGATAAATATCCTCAAAAAGCAATATTTTTTCTTAAATATGTGAATTAAAATAAAAAATCACATGCTAAAAAATCCCGTGAACACTGGGAATAAACTTGACAGTCTAAACACACGATCACTTGTTCTACAAGAAGCTATGAGTAGGGATCGTTTTCTGTATAGGGTCCTTTAGCGTGACATTCTGTAAAGCATTACTAAGCATGCAAGGGTCAAAGATTTTTTAAAAAATATTTTTATTTAATAAAGCCAGAACTGGCTGTCTGAAGTGACGAGGCCGTATTAGCAAGACAAACATGTTGCTTCACAAATTATCTGGAGTCTGTTCTGTGAAAACCAAGGTTATTTGAATCGTATCCGGTAACCGTGAGAGAAAGCCTCGCGCGCACGACAGAAATGTTCTTCAGAATTTAATCCATCCCTCAAACAAATATTTTATTACATCTCGACTCAGCTATACAATTCATATTTCTTTAATAATAATTCTCTTTAATAAGAATTCATCTATACAATTAATATTCTTTGAAGAGGGAATTGGGAACCTGGTCCTGCAATATGAAAAATACCTGAAACGTCACGGCAATTACATCGAAAAGTAACCGTGTTTATACGTAGTTTTTCGTAATAAATTCATTTTGTTCTCTACTTTTCACTTTTTTTTATAATCAGTTACAAAATTTAAAAAAAAACACACACACAAAGGAAATGATCTTCCCGAAATATTCTCGCATATTTTCCAATTGTGATCTTATTCATCGTCTCTCATAAAATTATGGACCTTGGATACCACTTGAAATGTTTTGTTTAGTGCCAGCGAACAATACCTATGAAACACAGATCTGTGGCTTGAATCTTCTATTTTAAATGAATCCAGCGAATATGTATTTTGAATTCCTTTTTGCCGACTGAATGAAACCAAAAATTTGATATTGAACTACAATTGTAGTCACAAGATAACATATCGAATTTCTTTGTTTTAAGTCATTCCGTTTATGAGTTATTGCGTTTTCATGCATGCAAAAATACAGACTGACAGATGGTCAACTCTTTGATAGATTTAAAGAGTCGACATGGTCCGCGCGCCTTGCGTCCAGCGCATCTTGCCCTCTTTTCCCTCATTTTTGGTTATCCGGGATTCTTTGATGTCTGTGAATTTACCGACAGCTTGTGAGAAGCTCCCGACTGACGACCGCAGGCGAGAGTGGTCCTACAGTAGGTCAGAATAGCAGATTCACGACCATATCCGTAAAGAAAACGGGCATGGGAACGGGGTTTTAGATGCTAATGCTGTGAATTTACCGACAGCTTGTGAGAAGCTCCCGACTGACGGCCATAGGCGACAGTGGTCTTACAACAGGTCAGGATAGCAGATTCACGGCCATATCCGTAAAGGCAACGGGCATGGGAACGGGACTTTAGATACTAACCGAATTCTATCAATGTTGGAAACCTATGCATTTAATTAATTATTTAATTTTATCAATCTATTTCATTGTATTTTCGAGTTATATACTGAAGAGATTTTTTAAAAATTTCTCTCAAAAACGGGATAATAATGAAGGACATGCAACCACGGGCGAGATATTTAGTGGTCGTGATATGAAATAAAAATTGACAAAACCGGACTAATGTTTAATGCTGGGCGATTTTTCTTTAGTTTTCCACATTATATTAAATATATAAATTATCCGAATTTGTGATTAGCCTTAATGATTAAGGTCCTAATCAGCACAGAAAAAAATCAAGATTTTATTGTATTGCATAGGAAATAAAGTTCTCTAATAAGGTTTAAGAGGCGATTGATGGGTTTTTTTTTTTTTTTTTTTTTTGTCTTTCGTTTCTTTTTTTCTAAAATGCTTGACAACAAGATTTGATGCTCCTGCGATTATTCTTTCTCCCCTCCCCCTTCTACGGTACTGTGAATAGGGATGTCTCAATACTTATTATTCTATATTTCAAACCTTGACGAAAACCTTACTTTGAGTTTAATTTAAATTAACTGCAGCAATTCAAAGAAAGGTAATAGATGAATCTGAAAAATTATCGTGTTAATTTAGCTGTTCAATGTTTTAACGAGATAACTTTTTGTCAAGTTCAGGCATAATTACAGTACAAAAATTACTAAAAAAACGATAAATGTCCTTAAAAAGTAATATTTTTCCTTAAATATGTGGATTAAAATCAAAAATCACCTGCTAAAAAATCCCGTGAACTCTCGGAATAAACTTTATAGTCCAAACACATGATCACTTGTTGTACAGGAAGCTGTGAATAGGGATCGTTTTCCGTATAGGGCCCTTTTGCGTGACTTTCTGCAAAGCACTGCTAAACATGCAAGGGAAAGATATATTTTTATATTTTATTTAATAAAGTCAGAACTGGCTGTTTGAAGTGACGAGGCCATATTAGCAAGACTGACATGTTGCTTCCCAAATTACCTGGAGTCTGTTCTGTGAAAGCCAAGGTTATTTGAATCGTATCCGGTAACCGTGAGAGAAAGCCTCGCGTGCACGGCAGAAATGTTCTTCAGAATTTAATCCCTCAAACAAATATTTTATTACATCTCTATGCTGCTATGCAATTCATATTTCTTTAATAATAATTCATCTATACAATTAATATTCTTTGAAAAAGGAATCGGAAACTTGGATGAAAGATGTCTGAAATTCACGGCAATTGTGTCGAAAAGTAACCATGTTTATATGGAATTATTAGTAATAAATTCATTTTATTCTCTACTCTGGACTTCCTTGTATAATCCATCAGGAAAAAAGATAAATAAAAAAAATAAAAAACAGTCTGAGCGGAAACGTACTCCTCGGAACTTTCTCGCATGCTCTCCAATTAAAATCTTATCCCACCTTTCTCATAAAATTTTGGACATTGGGTACCAGCGCAAATGTCTTGACCGGTATTAGCAAACAATAGTTATGAAAATCAGATCTAACATTTCTAATGTATCTATCAGGCGAATATGTATTTTGAAGGCCTTTTTGCCGACCGAATGATTTTAAAATTTGATACTAAATTACGATTTTGGTCACCGAATTTCATTATTTAAGTCATTCCGTATATGAGTTATTGCATTTTCATGTATGCGAAAAATACAGACCAATAGATGTCAACCCTTTGACATATTTGGTTCAAAATTTGCCGGTTTAGATGCTAAACCTATATACCAAATTTTATCAGCCTAGCTCTTTCCCTTTCAGAGCCAGACAAACTCTCTGTGAATGGATTTTGTTCACAATTTTATAGAAATCTACAAATTTGTTCTTTATACACCAAATTTTGTCCATCTGATCCAAAACGTTTTTGAGTCATCATGTTCACGGACAAACAGACACAATGTCGAAAACGTGTTTTTCTATCTCAAAGAGGTCTGAGACGTGGAGATTCATTAAAATCTCGAGTTCGGACTTTTTGACAATTTCAATACTTCCTCTTTGCTATGGAGAACAGAAAATAAATAAAAATATGTTAAAAACAAATACAAAATATAAGTGTCAATATCTTAAACGTTAAATTTGTGTAGCAAAGTTCATTGTGTTTCGGGGCCACCGAGTTCATACGTAATGGAACAATCAGACATTCTTTCTAAGGATGGATTTCGCTCAAAATTTCATAGAATTCTATAAATGTGTCACGAGTGCATATACCATATTTCAGCCGCCTACCGAAAATTGTTTTTGAGTTATCTGTTCTCAGACAGACTTAAGGCTAAAAATATGTTTTTCGAATTCAAGGAGGTCCGAAGCTTGGAGGTTCATCAAAATATCGAGTTCGAATTTTTTGATGATTACAATACTTTCTCTAAACTTCCTATATGAGGAAGTTAAAGAAAAAAAACCCTTCTTATTTATGTGCATTGAATTCCAGATTAATCTTTCAGCAGTAGCACCAAAATTCTTTTGGCATTGACTGTTATAGTTTGCATGTTTAAAAGGCCAGCGTTTTTGAAATCAACGTGATCGATCTGCCTCATAGGATGCGGGTGACCCATTTTGAAAGCTTACACTAATTATCTAAAGTTAGCACTAATTGCCATGGCAATGGTTATTCCGCAGGGCGTCCAGAAAAAGATGGATGGTTTTAAAAATGGAATAGTAAGCAAACAGAGCCTGTATTTCGACTGTCGTGAAAACTGTAGGAGAATATGTCTGTTGACTTCAGACCGGATGTGAGGGGGAGAACTTGTCATCACCTTTAACCTTTCGAACCAACTCCTTTAATCTTCAATTTTTTTTTGGCCAACTGTTTTGGACTTGAAGAGGAAAGTCAGTTAAAGCAATAATACCCGACCAGTGAAAAACTTGTGTTTTTCAAAATGGAGGGAACATCTGAACATAGGAACATCTGAACATTCTTCCAATAGAGGGCACAATTTGTATCGGAAAATTGTTAGGCCTTTTATGGCCTCCAGGTAAAGAGATGTATTTTACATTAATAGTAAAGTTTTATTAACAGTGTATGTCATTAAGCAATCATCATGAAACCCACTTAATAGAAGAATACTGTGTATGTAGTCTAGAATATATTGTGCTAGAAATAACATTAAATCATCCCAATAATACATTGTCATCCTGTCACAAGCAGTTAAAGATTGTTGACCATCAAATATGCTTGTATTCTTATTTGAAACAAACATATAGCATTCTCATCTTTTTCATTATTCTCTCGTTCACGAAATATACAAAGAGGAAATATTAATTGGAAATAAAAATTGGAATTTACGAATCTCCACGTTTCAAATCTCACCTTGTCCAAAAAGTTTCGCTCATTTTTGGATTTATATCTGTCTGTCTGAGAACACAGTTACTCAAGAAGACTGAGAAATTGACGAATGAAATTCAGTGTATAGACTTAACATCAGATCTACATATATCTATCAAATTTTGAACGAAATCCATTTAGCAGAAGTCTATCTGGACAGTTGTTCGAGTACAAGTTAACAGAATAACTTTGCAACAGATAAATTAGCTAGACTGAAAAAATTTGGTACACAGGTTCAGTATCTAAAATGTGTAAACCCATATCAAATTTTAAACTAAATGCATCAAGGAACCGATATTCTATCGGTCTACATTTTCTCATGCATGTAAGCGTAATAATTTAAATATATAATAACTTAAATAAATTAAATTTAATATTTAAATTTGTGAACACATTTGTAATTCTATGCCAAATTTTGATTTCAATCGGGCCGAAAAAAAGCGTTCAGAATACATATTTGATTTTTAATCTAATGTTAGGGGTTAATCGCCAAAGATCGCGTTTTAGATTTAATAAAATGCCAAATTCACACCAAAGATCTATTTCCATAACTACTATTCAACAATGCCATGGAAGTCACTCACAACCTAATAAAGGTCCAAGTGTAATTATTTTATGCGGGAATAATGCCTTTATTAGAGAAAATTGTTGGGAGACCGGCTGCTTTAGTTTTAATTTATTATAATTACTTTCTAATAATGCCATGTGTATGAGATAGCCTATAGTGGAATCTTCAACTGGCTACGCAAATTGTAGGACTTCTTTTCAGCTTCCCGACTTTGAAATATATATTTTTTATATTCATTTAATTTCTAAATGAATAATTTTTAAATAAAAAATATATATCAAACAAAATAGAAGAACAATGACGGAACTTTTGGTGCAATCTATTTATTTTACCAATGCAGATTTCGTACAAACTGTTGGATCTATAAGCAAATTTGAAAACATGAAAAACTGTATGATATGTTATAAACTGTATTTTATTATGATGTAAGTTAATTCAAGTGCGTAACCCCTGTAAGTCAAATGAAGCATAAAATTTGATTACGTTGAGTCGAAGGACCACTTGGTACCTCCCTCTTCGTATTTCCATCAGAGGAAAGTCATTTAATTCAGGCAGTCTAGGGTGCACTAGACCCGCTTTACTTGGAAACCTGGAATTCCCTGGTCTTGGGGCCAGAAACGTGGCACTGCGTTTGTGTGGAATACTCCAAACTTAATAATATTTCAGGCTTCGTCCGTGCATTTTAATTTTAATTTTTAAATGTGTTTAAAATGTAATTTTTAATTAATAATATTTTTTGAATATCGCTGACATTATTTTTTTAAATTTAAATATATGTAGAAAATTGAAAATCGTGCTGAAAATATACGCCGAATTTATCAAGTTTAGTTTCGTTTAATTATATTAACATCCCGTTTTAAAGCAACATTAGGGCTATTTTGGGACGGACCTCGTAATTTTGGACCGCCGTCAGTTGAAGAGGACAACACCTGAGCTGGCATCCTTCTCTTCAAACTCCCACATCACACCGGAGGAAGGGCGTTTGACCCTGACGGATTTAACGTGAACCAGAACCGCTTACATGATGGTTCTTCGATGGAATCGGGTCTCGAACCTGAAACCCTCTGGTTCTGAAGCCAAGACTTTACCACCAGGCCGCCGCGGCTAGTCGAATTTATTAAAGAAACACGTTGAAATTTCGATCAATTTTGATTGGAACTGGAATCGAAATTTTAAAAAAATATCTGAGCAGAGTGCAATCCAGCGACTTTGGCGTATAATTATTTTTTGCAACTATTCAAAAAGTAACTTTGTATCAGATTCGATAGTTCTAGGCCATCGGTTTGCTCTATAGAGTGTATTAAAAGATTTTTTTTTGTCATGCATGTCTTATAATGCAGTTTACAATTAGTATATGTCAGACTATAAAAATTGTCAAGTTAAAAAACACCCTCTTAGTTATTCTTAAGCTTTTAAGACTTGGAACATTACTCTTCAAAGATTATGGACCTTGATAACTTTGATCTTAACCTCAGTAAGCACTGCAATTTATTCTCCGCTTTGCATCAGCCTATCAGTCCAACCTAGGGCTTAAGAAGTCCGAATGAGGATGTTGAAAAAGAACAGAGAGACATGATGTCATCTGAGCAAGTTCAAGGCAGTTTCCATTTGTTTCAGCAGCGGACAGATAGAAAGGAAAAAAAAGAAAAGAAAATAAACATCAATAATAACAACAGAAGAGCCTCCTTTTTTTCTCCCTCTTGGTTTATCAAACGATATTCAGAGGATGTGACGCAGCCAGCACGTTCTAACAATAGAAAACGCGCCTTTTCGAATGTGAGCGCGCGACCACGCGATTGTTCTTTCCATTGTAGTCGAATGATTCTTCTGCATTTATTCTATTTTTATTTTTTTATTCCCT
The DNA here is from genome assembly GCA_026543865.1 of Argiope aurantia. Classification (NCBI taxonomy): domain Eukaryota; kingdom Metazoa; phylum Arthropoda; class Arachnida; order Araneae; family Araneidae; genus Argiope; species Argiope aurantia. Next base: position 77,488 of record JAPMOR010109672.1, read on the forward strand.
TTCATGTTCTTCTCATCTACTTTTCTGTTGTAAATTCTTTTTTCTTTTTCTTTCTTATGTTCTGTTACGTGTGGGCGCCCTTTTTGTTGAGTTCTTTGTTCTTCCAAATGGAATAATTAGCTTTCTTCTTTCTTCAGACATTTTTCCCAGAACAAGTGTCGTAGAAAATGTGTGTTTTCGGTATAGGTGGACTCAATCACACGACTTTGTTGGTGGATTTGAAGTGTTATAGAAGTGTGTTACTGCAAAACCAACTGGTCAAAAAATATTTGTTGCGGTTTACGTTTCTATTTATAAATCAGTTTTATGAAGCAAAAATATTGCAATGCATTCAAAACAAAGGTCTTAGCCTCTGAATACATTTATTTTACTGTTACAATCATAATAACCCTAGCACTCAAAAAGAGGTCAGTTTGGGTACACATCAGTACTTTAATGAAAAAGACGGGAATACGTAAAAAAAAAATTTAAAAATTAATAAAATATAAGAAATATATATGTAATAAAAAATATATATGTAATAAATATACGAGATATACGTAAAAAAATATATATAAATATATATACGAGAAATAATATGTAATCTTGAAATCTAAATTAAATCCTAATTAATTTTCTAATTTTTTTATATTAATTTAACTCATATTAACTTAATTTTAAAATTTTCACTTATTTCCTGATCCAATTCCACTTTTTTTTTTTTATTAATGCTACAGAAGCTCTGTAAAAATGTTTAAATCAGCGGTTTATACGCTCCGAGTGAAGGGATAAAAAATTGGCAAGCTAAGTGAATTCTTTTTTAAAAATACCTAGATTTCTCTATCCTAAATCGACAAGTGTAAAGAAATCCCTATCAGAATCTCACAGTATATCAACATCGGGATAAATATTTCTGCCCTTTTTTCGCTTCTTCTGCTCTAAATTCCCTTTATCTTAATTATCTAAGTTCCCTTTGGTGAATCGATATATGTTAAAAAAATCCCTACAAGAATTTCTTAGTAAAAACACTAAGGGAAAAATTTTTGATACTTCCGTCGTACATGTGCTCTGATGCGAACAGACGTGTACTGATTTTGATTCCTGTGTACAGATCATGCCTTTCCGTGGAAAAATAATTTTAATAATTTTAATTTTATTCCAAATTTGGTTACTTTTCGGCCGCGTATCCGCAAAAGCCATTTTACTGTTATATGATTCGACGCGGTTATAGTGAAATGTTTATCCATCAAACGAAACTGTTATATATGCAGGGAACATAATTTTTCGCAATAAATTTTTGTTTACAGTGCTTCATATGCTTGTTCTTAACTGTAACTGTAATTATACATTTATTATTATTTTAATAAATGTTAAATGCAAATTAATGAATATTGTTGGGTTTTTTTTCTCCCCATTTTTTTAATTAATTCAAATTTGTATTCGGTTATATTATGTTATGTTTGGCTGCAAATCTGAATATGTAACTGCATTCATATGCATAGGCAAATGTAGTAAGTGGATTTAAATGAATAGTCAAATGTAGTAAATGTATTCGTATGCATAGTCAAACGTAGTTGGTGTATTCATATGCATAGCCAACTGTTGTAAGCGTATTCGTATACCTAAAATGTAGTAAGTATATTCGGATGCACAATGTAAGTGTATTCATATTTACAAATTTTTCTTTTGCCTAAGGATGTATGAAGGGATGAATTTCAAATCCTGTGAATTTTATTGCAAGTAAGTGAGAGTGAAG
>JAPMOR010109672.1:94607-131450 GCA_026543865.1 Argiope aurantia
TTTTTTATGGGGGCGCCTGAAAGATACAGTGTATCTCATATAGCCCTCAACATATGACGACTTGAGAGCAGCAACTGAAACCAAGGTCAAGGAAATTGGAACAGATGTTTTGTAGAAAACAATTGTGAACTTTGATTCCAGACTTTCATCACATGTCATTTTATCGAACTGCCGACATTTCAAAAATCTGTTGAAACTTCTCAATAAACATTGAATTTCCTTTTTCCTCCCTCCTTTCTTGAAGTTTTCTTAACACAAGCTTCACACATTAAATTGACTAAGACTCTATATTCGGGGACTCCTCATGTTATGCATCAAACTACTCGTCTTGATGTATTCTATCCGAATATGTAAATATTAGACCCTGCATACCTTGTGGAACACCTTGTAATTGCTAATTTTGCTTTTGCATTAGATACAAGATTTAATGGAAATCAACTTCTGTAATTCTAGTTACAATGCTTGCCAATGCAAGCAATTCTTATATTTCAAGTGACAAATCAGCCAAGTTTGCTATTAAAACTGATGAAATGTTGGATATAACATCAGAAGTTGGCATGTAAAAGCGAAATGAAAGCCAAACAATTGGAATCTATCATTCCTAGTGCCTGCATCTCCAATTAACAGGTTCAAATCAATCAAGTTTCATAGAAAATATACTGAATGCCACACTTCCGCCGAAATAAGGGTTTGAAGAAGCAAATCTAATGATTGCCCTGCAAATCATGATAATCGATTATTCAAATATCACATTTATTTTGACATAATACTAATTTGAATTATTACTAATTCAAATGGTACATCATCATTCAGATACAAGCAGAATGGCCAACCATTCCTGATGGCCAAAATAATTGACTTATTATTCAGGAGAAACCAACAAGTCTTGAGCTTTCCAGAAGATACAGCAATTGTCATTTCAGTTATACTTCTCTCATCTGCAGAAGGCTGCAAACCAAAATCTTTATTAAATCTGTTAGCAGCTAATTGCGCAAAAATTATTATTTAGAATTTTATATTTTTATATTTTTAAATTTATAATTTAACATTTATTGCTTCCAATGTTCCCTGGTCCATTTTAGGCTTCCATTTCTGTGACTCGTTAAGGAATTATTACTAATTCAAACTACGTTTAAAGATCAACCAACAATGCAATTATATTGTTATTTTCAATAACTGATTTAAAACTACCCAATGAATTTTATGATTTCATTTATGATCATGATGGTATTCCTGAAAATAACGAACAGCGATGCTGAACCCATTGTTAAATTCCATAATATTATGCTCATAATTCGGATAAAAGGTCCTGTTACGGATACTAAGACATGACGCTTAGCTCCAGATTAGCTTGATGCAGCTAAAAAGGAATTAGGTTTGACATTTTTTGTTTACTTTTCCGTATTGAATAGGTTTAGTGTCGGGTATGCTTTTAATAAATTTTTTGAAATCTTGTTGTATTTGAAATTAAAGTTTAACATCAGAATTAGAGAAATGAATTTTGTCAGACTTCTCAAATAATATGAGACTTGCATGTCAATCAAAATTTGAAATTCAAAAATATTGTAACGTTTTTCCTTTTTTCTTACATGGTAATTGGAGGATCAACTCACAATCACCCGTTTTTCCACACATAGTTAAATGCCTACGGACCACCAGATGTGGATCCTTTTCACTAGTTCAGACATTGTGTCTGGTCATTTGTTGTAACCAGGTGGAGGACGACAGATCTGTGTGTCTCGTCGTTTCAAATAGATCTATCGTGTCGTCAAGGGAGAAGAATGTCAAAACATCCAGATATAACATTTTTTTTCCCACATGAAGAGACTCCTCAAATCTTCAAGAAACTGTCAATCACCAGCAACCGTTGTCATTAAGTGTCAAAATCAGTTGCACTTCAGCCGGTCTTGGCTTCGAATTGATTATAATTAACATGTATCCGGGAGGGGTTCAGCTACAAAGATGGATCCTTAACAGACATTCCCGCAATCGGCTGGAGACCATTGAGGAAGCATTGCTGAGCAGCTATTGGGCGATAGGGAACTCGAGTGCACCAATGAGAAAATCGGAGGTAACGGAAATAAAATGCGGTATTTTTGTTTTGCTTAGAGACAGAGGAGGGCAGTGAGGGGCTTCGAATTGGAATTCGGAGAGATGTCGGTGTCCGACAAAGTTGTTCCTGATTTTTTTTAGAAGCCCCGTGTGATTTGGGTTTCTTTGTTAGGATCCACCCGATAAAGATTGGTGTATTTCTGGAAAGGTCCCTGGAGTAGCCGTTTTGAGTTAACAGCCTGTTAGCGGGTTTCTTTTTTCTTTTTTTTTGGATGACTTATTCTCCGATTTGATAGAGGAACTATTTCATGATTAGACTTTCAACTGTTAACTAGGTTGTGAATAATATTAACCTAGATGAGAACAAATTATTTTTTGTGCATATGTAAGGCTGTAAGTAAAATAATTGTTTGTTAAGCTTCTCTCTTATTTCATCGTTCTGGATCAAGATATTACAATATTTATCTGTGGAGGCCATTAAGACCAAATCCTAAAAAAGCAAATATTAATCCTAACAAACCAACTGGTTCTCAAAGGTGTTGGTCTCCAATAAATTTCAGCAAAACTTTCAATTAGGAAGTATATATGTTCCTATTCATTACATTTTACTATTCTGAATTATTACTTGAGAAATATAATCACTGAACATAAATTGACTTCTTTATAAAATTTCAATTATAAACTTAATCCCAAAGCAAGATTATTTACATTATTTTTGATTATGAATATACTAACTCATGCAGATAACTTATTTATCTAAAATGCCGAAACAAAGATCTTAGAGCGTTTTCGATTTCAGTTCGAGACGTCTCATGCATGAAGTTATCCATTGAATCACGTCATGCGACCGTGGAAAATCAAATCGAAGGATATGCATCAGGATTTGCCTGGGGGGGGTGTTCATTGCCACCACGAACAAAGCATTTATGCTCTGTTTTTGTTTAAAGACTTCATTATAAAACTTCTGGTTCTGGGAATCTGTTGTTACCTCCGGGCATTTTTCTCTGAATCTTTCCAATTCGTTAACTTGGTAACATGGTTTTTAAAAGACTTATTCAGAATTATATGCAATATAACTTAAAACTAAATTCTGAAGTATATTAAAATGACAATCGTCTTTGATTTTTATTTTCTCATACACACACACCCAAAAAAAAAAAAAAATACGAAAGGAAACTTTTAATCGTCAAAAAATTCAAACTCGAGATTTTCACGAGTCTTCGCGTTTCAACCCTCCCCGAGTTTGAAAAACACGTTTTTGGAGTTATATTTATCTATGTGGGAAAAAAGATGCTATCAAAACGCTTTAGACTAGATGAATAAATTTGGTATATATACTTTATACCATATTTGTAGATTTCTGACCAATTTTGAACAAAATTCATTCTCAGGATGACTGTTTGTCTGGATGTCCAAGTGAACATGATAACTACAAATCTTAAAGAGCTAGATAAATAAAATTTGGTACACTGGTTTAGTATCTAAAATGTAGATTTTTATCATATTTTAAATCAAATCCGTCACTACCATATGTATTATCGCGTGTACCATCGTGTCGGCACCGTTAGTAATCCGTTTAGACCATTTGTATAATTCGTAAGTATTTAAACATAATAATTCAAAAACGCAATGATTTAAATAAATGAAATTTGGTATGTGATCTTGTGACTACAGTTTCATTTCTTTGCTAAATTTTAGGGGAAAAGACGTCCTAAATAACGGTTGATTTTCGGATATTTATATATTAATCGCATACTAGCGATTAATCACCGAAGATCGCACGCTAAATTCACGACAAAGTTCAATATTTCGTAATTATTGTTCGCGAATGCCATGTAAGTCCACAATTTATCCGGAGATAATATTTTTATTAGAGAGTAGGCTAGAAATTTTTGGGGAGACCACACTCGCTGGTTAATTTGAGAACGAAAGTCTATTTATTTACTTACAAGCTACCATTGAAGACTAGTAAATCAGTCCGTCAGGAATAATAATCATGCTTAATTTAATGTAAATCTCTTATGTGTGTGAATTCCACGATTTCCTCAACAAAAGCGTTTGTTTAATGAAGTAGAGGCCGATGGCAGAATCATTATATTGCAAAATTAAGTTCTGGATAATCTTATTCTAAATGTACGTTGTTCTTAGTGGAGATGTAATTTCACTATTTGCTTCCTGATGCAAATTTCTCTCATAATTAGCAGAATATTTCTTCCTTAGCTGGCAACAATAATGCAAAATTACAAAATAAAATATTTATTGAAATATTGAAAATAAATTCATAAAAAGTTGCATGGAAATTAAAATACGCAATTTTTTGAAAATTTGTGTGAAAATAAAATTTTTGCTATAATATTATTACAAGTTTGGACTGAAAAAACATTAAGATTTAATATTATGCTTAACTAATTAAAATTTGGAAAGAAAAAAAATCTCTTCAAGATGCACAATCTCACCATCTAAAACATATTTATGCTAAATGTGTCCATCACCCCCACTTATGTGGTGCGGAAGTTTGGAGGGGTGGGTGCCAGCTCAAGTCTCGTCCTCTTAATCTGACCACGGCTCAAATTTACGAGGCCAGTTCAAGAATAGCTCTACTGCTGCTTTATAACGGGATGTTAATATAATTAAACTGAATTAATTTGTAAGCTAAATTTGTTAGCTGTAGGCCGAATGGTTTGTATTATAGAGAGCCAATACACACAAATACAAAAATTTTCTTTCATAATTAAAGAAGAGTTAAATCTTGATTATGTATTGAAATCATGTTAAACAGGATAAAGAAAGTTTGTAGTCATTCAATGCTCTATATAATCAGACTATTTGCAGAGCCGCCTAGTTCCGAATTTCAAAATACAGCCAACCTACGTTGATTTTTATTAGTGATATAGGGGAAATAAAATTAATTCAGTTAGAAATAGTGCATTTTTAAAACCTTTTTACATTTTGTCCAATAATATGTGGGTTTCCAAATTTATCGGATGTTTACGGTAAAACCATAGTAACATTTAACCAGAGCATTATTTTTTACATCAACTCATTATTATTTAAAATTCAGAAGCTGAAAAAGGAAAAAATGAATCGTAAAAATAATAATGTAAATAAAACGTTGATGCTAAGCACCGTTAAAGGTGCACGATTAGTACGCAAAACAAATTTTCGTATTGAATATTCAATATTCCAATGCATAAACTGAGTTCCGCAATTATGAAGTTAAATATCTTCCTTCTTTTGTTAACGTCAACTCACCTGTAGCCAATAATGAACAGAATTAACAAACTAATGAAGCATTCATATTTGCATACAAAAAGTAGGGGCATTAAAAGAAGAAAAACATGGAACCAAAACATATTCATTGCCTCAAATCAGGATGACTTTATCTTTCAACTTTTTTCACTTACTCTTTACTGACTGAACGTCCCGTTGAAGGCCTCAAGTTAAATATTGATGCTGTTCAGATTCAACCTTTTTAAAAAGTTGGATTTTAAATAGACCATTAAAGACAGAGAATTGTTTAGATATTGGGAAACATGGCTATTTTGAATTTGGCTATTTGTAATTCGATTTCATGAGAAATTCAAATTTTTTTCTATTCCATTGAAATTTTGACTTTTAACTTGACTTCAGGTATAGTTTTAATTTATTTGATCAATTCGAATTGAGCAATACAATTTTGTTAAAAATTTTTTTTTCATATTCCGGAATTTTTGTCGTTTATTCATTTATTAATCGTCGTTCATTAATTAAATTCCTTCGTGTGATCATAAAAAGATAATTTTTAAGGACCTTCATTTATTAGAGGATTTTTACGGTCGTGAATATATTCAATAAAAAAAAAGAAGGAAAGAAAGAAAAGAAAAATTCCTTTCTGAGAAAAATTTGGAATATATCAGTTATAAATTGCATTGTTCATTGAAACATTTCTTATATTCAAAATGTTGTATTAATGATAATTTCATAACAATATTTACATATATAATGAAATTATAATTTTAAGAATTATTAAGCAATATTTAATTATGTTATAATTTTATTTATCAAATTTATTACATAGTAAAGATTAATGAATACTGTGACTCTTCGTTTAAAAATAGGCGCTTTCTTTCGTCATTTCACTTATTTTTAAACTAATTTTTCATTTTCATCTTCAATTTTTTTCCCTCAAGGATCGAACTATTTTTGCTAAATATATGGATAGTTTTCGCAAAAGAATTCCTTTTCTTCAAACTTCTTCCAATCAAATCTAATCTCTCATTATCAAGAAAATTATAGTGTTTTGGCATTTAAAATTTTACAGCTTCGGATTATAGAAGTTCAATTTAAATATGTTTGCTTCTTTGCTTACTTTCTGTTCGAAGTTCGAAAGTTCGAAGTCGAGATTTTGACAAATATCTACGTTTCAGACCTCTTTGATTTCGAAAAACATATTTTTGGCATTATGCCTATCTGTCCGTCCATGAAAATGATAGCTCAAAAAAGGCTTGAGCTATATGGATGAAATTTGGTATATAAACAAAGACCAAATTTGTAGATTTCTCACAAATTATGAACAAAATCCATTCCTGAGAGTTCATTCCTATGTATTTGGTTGTTCGACTAATGTGACTCGATAACTCCAAAAGGCAGATAAAATTTGGTACATAGATTGAGGACCAAAAATGAAATTCAAATCATTTCACAAATTTTGAATCAGATCTGTCTGCCTCTCTGTACTTTCATATGCATGTAAGCACAATAATTCATAAGTGGAATGACTTAAATCAATAAAATTCGGTATGTTATCTTGTGATTATAACTAGTTTCGCATTAAATTTTAGTTTCATTAAGCAGCAAAAAAGCACTCAAAGTACATATTCGGACGATAGCCTCCAGAAAACTGTCAGATTCACACTATTGTTTATTCTAAAAATTGTTTCCTAATGCCATGTAAGGCATCTGCGACCTTACCCAAGGTCATAATTTTATGCAGGGGGGGGGGGAGGGATAAAACCTTAATTGGACAATGTGATAAAAGTTTCAGGCAGAGCATTTCCGCTGGTTTAATTTTTTTTCACTAATAGTATATTCTTTGGAGTCACAAAATGAATCTTATTATGGTTTAAGCACATATCTCTTTCATTTGTTACTACATTCGATAGTTTCCACTTAACTTTTTAAAATTCCTTACAGTTGCTAATGAATCCGATGCACACAATGCGCTTTTCGCACAACATTAACTTGTTTCCTTTGAACACATTCTTTAAAGTTTTTTGAAACTTAAAAAATTTTGGCGTGAAAAATTTGGAAACAGTGAAAAGGCCAACGAAATGGTCTTTACTAGATTCCCATTCTAGAGACGGATTTAAGTATATCGCTGCCATAAGCAACGCATATTACGAGGTCCTCTTTTAATAAATAGTGAATTCAGTTTCATATTTGAGAAAAATTTTAACATGTTAATACTTTATTCTAATTTAATTTTTTTATAGTTTAGTTCACATTGAAAAAATATATACGTTTATTTATTCTACTACTTATATCATGGAAAAAAATACCTAAAGAAATGAAATTTTTGAAATTTATTATAATATTAATTAAAGATATCTTTACTTACAAATAAAGCTTAAATTATTATAATAGATTATAAAGAAGCAATAAACTTTTTAAAATAAGATTGAAAATTATTAATTTACGAGAAATATCAAGTGAAATATTCAATTAAATACATTTTAATACATTATAAATGAATAATTAATAAAATTATATTTATATTAATTATGATTTTAATAATTTAAGGTAAATACACATTGTAGGTTCAAATATTTTATAATTTACGGAATTTGTATTTTTTCCCCTAATTTATTTGGCAATATGTTAAGAAAATTTATTATCCTTCTGTGGCCCTAAGCAAGTCCAGTTGAAATTGGCACGTTGCCAATTCTGCCCCCAAACTTTTTGAAATTTAAAACACAGCAGGAAAATATCTATATGAAAACTGACCCTAAAGTGGACGTTGCACTGAATGGTCATTATGCAAAATATTTTCAATCTCCGATTTCACTTCGTCATACGGGCGTGGTCATTCTTGGAACGCCATCGCCAAAAATAGCAATTAAAAACAAATGATATTCAGATTTTACGCATATTTAATTCTGTCTAGCAGAATTCACCTTCGGATTCTACTCGCGGGCCGAATAGTAGGTCAATAAACAACTACCAGTAATGGGATCTGCGAACACAGCAGGAATAACAGGGCAAGAGCTGAATGGACAGAATTTCGAACACTGCGGCATCCTATAGTTTCCAAGCGTCACAGAAATAATGTTTTCGAGTGTTTCCGATTAATTTGTATACAGAAACGGAAGGCCGAGGCCGACCTTGGGCCGGCATAAACGGCGTCGAGGCACAAGAGAAATGAGCTGACGTTGACAGCCCCTGCAATCAATGGATCACGTAGAATCAACAGGTGTGACGTGTTTATCAGGCCGGTATCTGATTTCTGTAAAGATCCGCAACATAGTTGCTGTTGCATCAGATAAATGGTGCGCTTTAGAGTTGAGCGGGGCTGTGCTTCTGTGGTTTGTGAATAATGAAACACAAGGTCATTCGAAGATAAAACGAAGTTCTTGAAAGAGTCAGTTTCAGATTTTGAAGAAGTTGAATTTGCTCCGAAGGTTTTAGGATTGCACGGAAATGATTTTTAATAATAAGTCTAATCCTAATCTACTTCAAAACTTAATCGTACAGTTCATGACTATTCTAAGTCTGAAATAATTTCATTTTGTTGATTTATTTATTATTTTAGTATTTTTGTGTTTTCGTTAATAAGAGTGCATAAAATTTGAAAAAAAAAATTCCAAATAGACAAAATTAAATAAAAATGGAGTAAATCCGAAATTTAAAAAAAAAGGCTATGTAAGATATGGTTCAAATTTTGTAACTGAAAAATAAACCTTACTAATTTTTTTTATTAAAAATTCATGTCTAGATCTTTGAACTTTCTTGTTTAATTTATCAGAATTTTAAAATTCAATATTTCCAAAATGACTGAAAATGAAAACAAACCATTTGCACAAAATGAAAAAACATAACACTGGAGATTTTTTTTGTCGCCTAACTAAAATTTATTGCCAGCCAAGTTTGCAATTTAAACCAAACAATTGTTTACAAATGGTTCTTGCAATTGTAAAATGATGCGTTACCAAGGTTACAGTTACCTAGGTTTCTGATATTGTATGAAGTTATCTAGAACTTAAAGAGAGATAGTGTGGAGGGTGAGAAGTAGGAGATGAATATGGGAGTCCCGAGAGCAAATCTTATAAGCTGCCATGGAAACAAGATATTAGAATAGCTTATATCACTTTTAAAAGTGAAATAACCCTCATCACACCATTGCTAGGTTAAGAACAATGGAAGAAATAACAACTTACAAATGTTCGTTGTGTCTTCCTTTATTCAAGAAGACAGCTTCTCTAACAAAGAACAACTTGCAGAGGAAGGACTTATTTCAACATATAAATTCTGATTCCGAGAAAAAGAAAGTTTGTCTCTCTTATAATGGTATTTTAAAATTTAATTCAGAACTTAATTTCCAAATTTTTATCTTAATTTTACCCATATTAACTTCATTCTAAAATGTTCACTTATTTCCCGATTCAATTCCCACTTATTATTTAATTATTTTTAACACGCGCTCTAGAAAACTGATGACTTATGCATTTTCTCACGCTCCAATCAAAAGGAAAAAAATCCTTAACACTTGCACATACCTTTCAAAGATACCTATGTCTAAATCCCTATCAGAATCTCATTGTAAAAATGACTGAAAAGAAAAATGTCGGTCACTTTGCTCTTGTATCGCGATATAACAATGTCAATTTATCCTCACTTCTTCCTCGCAAAATTATGACACCCGTTGTGAAAAAAAAAAAAAAAAAATTGAAATGGTTAAATAAATTGAAGTTATAGTTTCAAAAGTTTCTTTTTTTCAGACACGCACACATCTGCAATATCATGTTTACATATATATGTATGTATGTATTTACTTTCATTCACAAATTACAAATTTTGAAATTTTTATTGTATTTGAATCACGTTGTATATATAAACTAAAATCTAATGATACAGGCTGCCCCTGAATTCACGAGCCAAACTTTAAGGTACATATATAGAACCATTTATTTGCGTAGCAATATGGAGTCGAAAATAGAAAGTATAGGCGGAATAAATAAATGAAAGGAAGTACAAGCGAAGCGCAAAAGTACAGTGTCTACGAGACTTCAATTGATTCAGGTGAGGATTTCATTGCAAAACTTTCAGTTGCTGCTACCACTATGCATGAAATACTTGGCATCTTAGAAAGAGAAAGCCAATCCCTTGCTAGACGTTACTAGACCTGTACTGATATTGGTGATGGCACGTTTGTGCACTTACTGTAATATTATATAAGTAAAGAGTTTTCTTTTCATTTTCTCGGCATTTTTTATTTCGAATCGCACATTCCAGTACAAAAAATGCATCTATATGTAATGATATTTTACTTCTAATTTCAATTTAATTAATTTCCAAGATTTTATCTCATTTTAGCCCATAGTAACTTCATTCTAAAAATATTCTCTTATTTCGTGATCCAATTCCACTTTGGGTTTAATTAATTCCTCTGTAAAACTAATGTGCCATCAGTACTACGTATCAAATGAAAGTGGTACTTTCGTTGACCTTATCAGAAGTCAAAACATGTATTCCATCGGCGTGGTGGCCGGAAATTCTATATTAAATAAGATTAGTGATCGTTTGTTTTGCTCTCTTCTTTACTTCTGCTTTTGTGTCGTGCTTCGTCTTCTTGTAAATAATTATGCTTTCACGAAATGGATATTAAAATTCATTTAGAAATACAAAGTCTCTTCACTGCTTCAAACCTGCATTCTGCTTCAACCAAAATAATTATTTAGTCGACAGGATTCGAAATCCTTTACATATATATGCATTTCACCTACCTGTAAAGTTTGGCTCATGAATTCAGGAACACCCTATATATAACTTATGCGATGCATTTATAAAATCTAAGCTACAACCAGCAAATGTTTCATCTCAATTCGAAGTAGATTATCAGAGAAAGCATCATATTGTGGATGTAACATAAACAATATTATATTAAAAAAACTTTTTTAATATAAAATTATTCAAAGAATCTGAAAATCAACATAATTTTATTACTTGAGTAGATTTATGTAATTAATTAATATAATTGCTAATAGAAATAATTTCATTCAATGCATGCATTCAAAGTGTAAAGCTTTCAACAGATCTTGCAGAACAACTGTAGCTATTGCTACATCATCTGTTAAAAATAAATAAAATTCGAGTTTAAAATATTAAGATACAACAATGGTTATTTCAAAGAACAAACAATGATTATATCGCATTCATATTTTAAGAACTTATATGCAATACATACAGAAAAAAAAAATATTTTGCAATAAATTTTACAGCAATCAGTCAATATAATCTATTGAGGTCGATGGCTGATAGATACTATTATTTTAAGCCTTTGTTGCACCTGTGCTTATGCAAAATAGTTCCCACAGCTATCGGTTGCGCGGCATCTTATCGATATTTATCTTAAAGAATTGATATCGCTCTGGACATGTAAACAAACTCGAGCATCTGGGAATAACATGAAAATTCTGCAAAATCCCAAAAGAACGGATAAGGAACTTTGTCAAAAATCAAAAATTCATTTTCGATATATTAGAAGGAGATATTTGAGTCATAATCTTTATTTGGTACAGTTATTTTTCTGAAACATATTTGTTACTCTGATGTTTTCAATTGATTAGTTATAATCAATTAATAAGGGCAAACAATTAATTAGTTATTAGCAATTAATAAGTGCAATCAATTGATTAGTTATAATCCCTTAATAGCTATAATGAATTGATAATTATAGTGAATTGATTAAATGTAACCAATTTTATAAGCGTAGTCACTTGATTAATTATAATCAATTACTAAGTGAAATCACTTGATTGGTTATAATAAATTAATAAGTGTAATCAATTGGTTAATTAAAATCAATAAGTAGGTGTTAAGTGAATTATCAATCATTTAATTAAAAGATGTTAAGTGAAAAAGCATATAATTAATTATAATTTGTCAATAAGTATAATCTGTAAATGTAATTTATTGATTAGTTAAAATCAATTCATAATTGTAATCGCTTGATTAGCTGTAATCAATTGATGAATATAACCATTTAATGAGTGTAATCGATTGATAAATAGTAAGAGTAATCAATTGATTAGAAGTAACTAATTAATAACTTAAGTAATTAAGTGTAAATATAAGTAATTAATTGATAATTAAAAAAGTGTAACTATTTGATTAGTAGAAACCAACTGATATTTAAAAAGAGTAACTGATTAATTATATTCGATTAATAACCAATTGATTAATTGCAATTAATTAGTAAGTGTAATCAATTGATTAGTAGTAACTAATTGTAATAATTGATAAGTATTAAGTACTAACCAATGACAATTAAGAAGTGTACTTAATTCATTCTATTAGGTGGGGATTAAAAAAAATAATCGAAGGTCGAATCGATCAAATGAAATCTCATCAATGATGCTGATCTGAAATTTTAAATATTCTCCATACGGAAGTTAAATAACGCGATTTGGTTTAGTTTAATTCAATTTAATTATATTAACGTCGCGTTTTAAAGCAACACTAGGGCTATTTTGGGACGGACCTCGTCATTTTGAACCGCGGTCAGATGACACGGACGACACCTGAACTGACATCCCCCTCTCTAAACTTCCACACCGCATCAGCGAGAGAACGTTTGGCCCCAACGGATTTAACATGCAACCAACTTACACGACGGTTCTTTGGTAGAAACGGGTCTTGAAATGAAACCCGCCAGTTGCGAAGCCGAGATCTAACCACCAAACCATCGCGGCCCTACGATTAGCCTTGGAGATTTAAAATATTACCGATATATTGGATATCAAAAAAGACCAACGTTATAAAGCTGGCTTGATAATTAAGAATACGATTTCAGAAAAAGTATATCTGAAATGTTTATTTTAAGTGTTCTTTTTTTTCAAAATTTATTATGTTGAAATAAATTTAAAATATTTATTATTGAATAAATCTAATGTATAAACGCCAACAGCATCTGTTCAGAAATAAAAATGATAGCCAAAATTGCTCTAAATATTTATAAATGCATTTAACGTTTTTTTTTTTTTTTTTGCATATCTTTAAATCTGCAACTTAATTGAATTTTTATGAGGATGCATTTGTTTCCAGTCTCCTGATTGTCTTATCTTTTAATTTTACATTTTTTTTTTCATTTTCATACAAACAAACCAATTATACAATTTACTTAGCCATAATTTGTCCTCACCTCTTAAACACCTTTAGTCACGCTACACATCAAATTCCTGTTACGTGGGAAAAAACTAAACATCTAGTCATGTTCCATGAACTGTCAGTCAACGTGTTTGAATTGTCACGTGCAGTTCCGTTTCCATTCTTACGTAGAGAGCGACCGTGGGACGCACTGACAAAGCCAGCCTGCCAGCTCTACAAATACACAAATCAGTTCGCGGTCATCTTATTAATAACAGCATGGATTGATGCAGGTACTATATACACCATTAATGACAGAAATATATTTGGATGCAAACCGATCCAGTATTTTAAATATGGATTTCGCTAATTTTAATATTATTCTAATTTTAACTTCATTTATTTTCGGAAAAGCGTTCATTCTTATCGGTTTTCCACAAATTAATGACGTGTTTTATGACGGATTTAATATTTTATTGTCTAGTCAACTGCGAAAGAAAAGAAGTGACTGATTTATTTTTGAATTATTGATTTATGTGGGCACTTCAGTTGAATTGGAAATGCAAAAGATTAATTTTGTTTTGTTACTTGAAAAACTGTTTTATGTTTCTCTCAAAGATATTGATTTACAGCCTCTTGTTCATAAGTAAATGCAACGATATCCCAAAATTGAGCAAACGTTGAAGAAATTTAAAAAATATTTTTTTTTAAATCCGTTTTTTATATGCGAGTTAAAAAGTAGAATTTTTTATTTTAATTATTTATTTTTTAGTCCTCCTTTTTTTTATTCATTTTTTATAAATAGTTTGGTGTCTTAAAATCGGTTTTCCTTCAATTTACTACCATCTGACGCCATTCATATGGAATCAAAATTTAATCAAATCTGAAGTCAATTAGTTAAATGATTATTAATAATTAAAATCTGAAGATATTAAAGAAAAGTGTGTTCTTACCAAAAAATAAATAAATAAAATTCAAATAAACAAAATTTTGAAACTAACGCATTAAAAGGTGGAATAAAATCGATTAAGAAATTCCATTTCTACAAGCATGAAAAAAAAGTCAAATAAGAATACTTAAAAAGAATATATCTTCTTTCATTATGCTATCTAAATAAAAGTTTGTCATCTAAAGTAAAATTAAGACAAGGTGATTTCCTATTTTTAATACCCAAATCCACCGAAACAATTTTCAGTTTAAAAAAAAAACAATTTATGTGTATTTTGATTGAAATAAGAAATAATTAAATTCTTTTGGATTCATTAATGATAATAAATAAAAATGTCGCCTGCTATCGTGTTGAAACAAAAACTCCAGGAAACATAAAATACTATTTTCTGTTTTATCTTACTGACAAAGATTTTGCTCTCTAGTATTCATATGCGCAGGGTTGCGCAAATAGTTAATAAATAAATGAAATGTTCACAATTAACACAGATGATGTTCTGAGGATGAGGATGTGCTGCAGATCTATAATTTGGGATGCAAAAATCGTACACTGAACTTCACTCATTAATCCAATCAAATTATACTTAGACATGGAAAAACAAACAAAAACAGCAATTTTATTAGTTTCTCTTGAACGTTGAATTGGCCAGGGATCTAAATTTTTACTCGGATTTGTTAACGAGTAACATAAGGAGGAGAAGTGGAATTTGAAACATCGGTGTTTCTCATTTAAATACAAAGCTTTAAATTAAAAAAAACTGCAGAAATGAATTAGTCTTATAAAAAGAGCTATAGAAAGCCAAGATAGCTTAAATAGATCAGTAGTAAATTGTAAGCTTTGTAATATTTATTATATATATATAAAGCAGTAGCGTGGTCAAAGAGAAGACACTCTTGAATTTTTAACTTTATTTTATTCCATCCCGAGAGGCATAATTTGCTTACAAGAATAAGTGAGAAGAAATACATCATTCTACATTACGATACAAAAGCAAAAGAGACCGAAATTTTTTCATCAGTGATTTATACTATGAAATTCTGATAGGGATTTCTTTGATACGTGTCGATTTAGGAAAGGCAACTTTAAATATCATCTTTAAAAGAATGTGTTAATCATTAAAGATTTTTATCCCTTGATTCGGAGCGTGAGAAAATGCAGAAATAAGCCTTTTTATAGAGCGTGCGTTAAAAGTAATTAAATAAAAAGTGGAATTGGATCAGGCAATAAGCGAACATTTTAGAATGAAGTTAATATAGGTTAAATTAAGATAAAAATTTGGGAATTAATTAGGATTTAAATTGGATTAAGAGATGATATCATTACATATATAGATATATATTTGTAAATTCGAGCGAAATCTTTGAAATTCAACTTAATAAAGTGTTATCTAAAAGTAAATGATTCGTAGAACTTACAGATCTATACCTCCATTAATCTTTTAAATATCCGATTTTGTTGGGGAAATAAACAGGGTCATAGAAAAAAATCTTACAAGTATTTACTAATCAATCAGAATTCACGAGCTAAAAAATTACTTTATTTTAAAAGTACTATTCTTCGTTTTTAAGTGAATCACAATAGTTGATTTTAATAAATAATGCGGTGAAAATAAATGCAGGTGATAAGAAAATAATAATGAAATGAAAACTTTAAGTCTTGTTTTGGAGAGATATCAATATTTTAAAATAACATACATTTTCCTTCAACATTTTGATACTGTTCTTAAAATATTCAAAGGAATAAATAACATTCTGTTTTTTTTTTTTTCTTCTTTTTTGTATACGAATATTTAATAGAAGATACATATAAAGAATATTTAAGTATATTTGGTTTGAATTTGGCTAAGTTCGATTTCATGGCACTTATAACTAAATTAAAGCACAAAATTAAATAAATTGTAAAATACCGAATAAAAATCTGGTGGGTTAAAACTGTTGAACCCTAGTCAATTACTTATTAATAATCTAGCTCTGATTGCATTAATGTCTCTGTATAAAAAGTAAAAAAAAAAAAAGTTTCTTTTTTTTTAGAGTAAATTTTTCAACTTACTGAAGGTCATTCATTTAAATATTTCTTTCTTAATTATAACCACTGCGAATTATCTTTTAACAAAACTCTTGCGAATTTTTTTCTACATGTAATAATAATAGTAAAAAAAAAAAAAAAAAAAAAAAAAAATCCCGACATTTCAAACATTCCAATCCGGATTCCGCCTTTTTTTGAAGTGGCATCTCCACTCAGCGCCGATGATAATCTTTTAATCAACTGCGTAATAATCAACCTCTTATATCACTTAGAGAAGAGTTATATCACTCTTTACTCGGAACGGTGAGGGGAAATGGAAGCGATTCCAGGGAACTAACGCGTTGAGAATGTCTGTCGTTCGCTCATCGCCGGCTAATTTCGGCTGTTGACGGAAAAGAAATTCCGACTCTTTTCCGGTGCAATGAATTTCAGAACTTGACAAGTGTGTTCTTGAATGATAAATTATAAAACTTCTTGTAAAACTCCGGTTGAACTACATGCTGCTTTTTAGTAAATGTGAAGGAATCAATAAATATTCTCAGGAAAATAATCGAATTACAATTTTTTTTTGTATAAAATTAGTTTACATTAAAAAAAAATCAGTCATGTTACAAAGTTAAGCGTTTGATTAAAACAATATTTTCAAGAGCAATCAAGATAAAAAGTTTTAAAATTATTTGTTAAGCGGGTTTTAATGTTAGTGGAATAATCTTTAAAGTTGATGTTAAGTGGGCCTTCAAAGTAATGAAGACCATTCTTTCCAGAGATACAGAATAATTTCTTTATTCTCACCAAAATTCAGTTCATATACATGAAGGATTCGTCAATATACCCGGTTACACCTCCTCTCCCCCTTTTTTTTCGAAACAAATTAAACTTTACATCTAATTTTATGAACTAATTGTTCCTCATCAAACACTCTGTTTTGTATTATAGTATCGTGATGTATTATATATTGTAATGCAGTCTTTAAAAAGGCCGCCTTTTTCTGTATTTTTCAAAAAATATTTTCATGTATACTCTTTAACTGATAGCCCACGCAAGAAATTCCGATTTCGAGGCTGTACTGGGGTGATAATAAAGAAAGCGGGGTTTAATGGAATATTTTAAGGTACTGTTCGTTCTCGGATTCGAAAATGCTCCGAGCTTTTGCGCATGCCCCAGGATGCGTTTATTCAGTCAAAATAAGGGTGAGAGGAAAGATAGCAGAAAGAGATATTTACATTTAGCAATACGGTGAATTTGGATTATACACGAACTTAGGAATCTTAAAAACTGTGAATAACTCGTAATATTGCCAGGGAAAGATTGTAATTCGTAATAAAATATGTTAGAGCTATTTCTGTTTACTATAAAATACCTACACATGAAATTATTTATGTTCTTAAAATTTGTTAATTCACTTTTTACGAAATAATAATAATTTTTTGAATGTTAAAACACTTCTTTTTTATTTGTTATTGAAATTTTTGATAACATTTTGTAATTAGCAGCGTAAAATATTCTTCATCATGCCACTTCTGATTTTTTTTTTTTTTTTTTTTTTGCAAATAAATTTTCCATATAAACAATCAATACCAAAGTTTGAGTTCAAATAAAATTGTACGCTCAAAAGCGATGTAATACTCGCATACACAAGGTTAGAAAAAAAAAATGAACGAAAAAGTATCTAATAGAGTAGACATCAAGGTCAAAGAATGATGAGGATTTTCAGAACTATGTGTTCCCTCTCACGACGATTCTCGCCCCATAGTGAGGTAGAATCGTCGAAAAGTGGTAGTCTCTCTTGCAACGATCAGTAAATTACTTTACTTTGATATTTTTATTTAAAAATATCTAAAAGAAAATATTATGGATGAAACTGAGATTTAATAATACGGATCCTAGTGGTTTGGCGGCCTAAATCCACATGTTCCACATCTTTACGTTAATAAGGCTCTTGATATTCAGCTCCAAGTATCTTTGTCGTTATTTGATCTGGCTCAAAAAAATACTTGGAATTTTTGAGAATAATCGCAAGTAGATTTAAAACATAAGCTAGCAGATCAAATCATTAGAGATTCTAAAAGAATCTTCAACATGTTTCTTCTTGGAACACAATCAACAATGAGAAATTTTTATTTACAAGAGTTGGAAATGTAGTAGGGGACAACAATATAATCTTATCTGACGCAGCAGAGATTCTAGCTAATAAACATAGTCCTTCCATGTAGTCATCAATGGTTTGTATAATTTGTTTCAACGACATCTAATTAGTGGAATAGGAGCTTAGCTTAGTTTATTTTAGTTAGTTATGTTAACGTCCCGTTTTAAATCAACACTAGGGCTATTTTGGGACGGACCTCGTAATTTTGAACCGCGGTCAGATGACGAGGAAGACACCTGAGCAGGCACCCCATCTCCACACCACATCAACGGGAGGACGTTTGGTTCTAACGAATTTATCGTGCAACAGACCCCCTTACACGTTGGTTCTTCGGTGGAATGGAGTCTCGCACCTGAAACCCTACAGCTCACAAGCCGAGATCTTACCACCAGGCCACCAACGCCCGTGGAATACCAGCATCAGAGCCAATTATGCCGATGGATGAAACGATTGAAAGATCTCATAATATCTGAAACATTCCGGAACCAACCCGCGACAAAAAAATTTTCACTCTGGAGTTGGAATATGCTCTACAGAGATATGAGCCCATCTATGATTTGATTCAGAGAAAAAACAATTCATAATATTCACTCCTCAGTCTTAACTAACGATTCTTAAATCAATAAATCGCCCCAGAATTGTTAGTGACTCACTTATTCCACTCATTCATTTTCGCTGGAAACAAGTTTTTCAGAACTCTGATGACTAGATGGGGGGGGGGGGGGGGCCGGTTTATGGGCATAACAAGCAAATAACTGTTTGATATCAAAAGTAGTTATATTTTTCCAAATATTAAATTTATAATCCTAGTAAAATTGAATTTTCGGTTGAAAACGAACGGGTGTGATCACCCCAAAACTCTCTCGCATACTCTGTGATAAATTTGTTATCCCAGTTATCTACATCGTACATGGCCTTGGCGTATAATAGTTAGGAAATATTAACCTTCAGTGTGAATTTAGCATTTTTACTGAATTTATCGCGTGATCTTTGGCGAGCTTTTGGGGGGGGGAGAGGGGGTTAAATCCTGGCATGCGGTCAAAACTATCCAAAAATCGTATTTTTGTTTCAGACCCATTCTTCTCAGCCGATCGAAACAAACATTGGACATATAACTACACTTAAAATCCCAAAATCACGTACAAAATTTGATATATATTTAAGCCATTGCGTTTTTGAGCTATCAAGTTTACATGTTCTGAAAGTGAAGACAGACAGATGGTCAGTCTGGAGTTGGAGTTCAAAATTCGGTAGTTTCTATTCTAAACATGTTTTATCTGTAAACCAAATTTTATTCATCAAGCTGTCTTCGTGTTGTAGTTATCGAGTTAAATTATATTCGAAAAGTTGTGCAGACAGATTTTCTCTTTGCGCATTTTGCTAAAATTTTGATAGAAATCTACACATTTGGTGAAAAGACCGTATACCGTACTTTATTCGTCTAGAACAATACTCTTTTGAGTTATCTTTGTCACTGACAGACGGACATTTTACAAAAATGTGTGTCTCGAACTCAGGGAGGTCTGAAACGTGGAGATTCGTCAAAATATCGTGTCCAAATCTTTTGACGATTACTGTATTTTCCCAATACTTCGTGTACGAGAAACTGAAAAAGAAGGAGAAGAAGGGGGAAAAAAAAAACATATGAACTCGACAATCTGACTATTTGTGTAAGAGGAGGGGGAGGAGTAGAGTTTCTTACTCGTTTTGGTAATGCATCAAATTACTATTTAAAATGCAAAACTTGATAAAGCTTACTAAAAAACATTTATGTGAAATTTTGAAGGGGAAAAAAACATGAAACAGGATCCTCCACTACTTAGTATAGTCTAGAGATTATTGTTCATTTCAGAAATTCGTACCTAATTCTTTGGGACGATTTTAATTCGTAAAAGGATGGTATACCCTTGTAGCAGATTGGGATGAGCGAGGATAGAACCTGAGAACTTGTGGTTCGCTGCCCAGTAACATCACCACAATACAAAAGCAATTGCTTGGGTAACGTAGCTGTTAACTGGCTTATAAGCTTTCACTACACCTTCAGTAAGAATTCCTTTCCGATGTTGATTTTTAGTTTATTTTTAATCGGACTCTCATGCCTAAGTTCAAAATGTGTGTAATTATACAAAGTATTTTAGATAAATATATATATATATATATATATTTTCTTCACCATCTGTCATATCATTTCTGAACTTAAAGTTGACAGGCGCATGCGCAAAAGAGCGGAGGGTTTGCATATCTGAGAACAGACATTTGTAGTTATGTGATAAATGAAAGTGCATGGTACCTGAGAACGTTTTTATACAATGCTGTAAAATAACATCCTTTTCTCTTCTACAAAATGTGCAATGATTTCAAAAATAAAACTTTTGGAGCTCACTAATATATAATATAAGAAGTTGACCCTATTTCGTGGTTCAGCTCTGGATAAGATTACATAAAAGCAATGGAAATATCTGCTTTCTGTCACAAATGCGAGGCGTCACTAGATCTAGTGCATGCGCACATCGAGAAAGAATAGCGCCACCTGGTGGCTTTTACTGTAATGAGTCTGTCTCAGCTACAACACGAGTCTCTGAAAATGTACGAATTTTTGAGGCTAAAATTGTGCCGATGATTAATTGATGACTAAAATATTTGTTTCAGTAAGTTTATGTTTAGTGAGTATCTATTATTCAAGTAACTATTTTAAAAGTGCTAATTGATAGCATTGTCCCAATAAATTAAAAGAAATTGCTATGCTAAATTCACAAAGTAAGAATTATTATTGAAATGAAATTTAATCACTATTTAAAAATATACATTAAATTACAATATATGTTTATGACACTTTTTTCCTCTTAAGATTTAACCAGACTAAATGAATCATCAAACAAATTAAACAACACCGGTTAGTTTATGTTTGCAGCTCTTCATTAAACATGCAAAGCAACAGTATATATATACATTTTTTTGTCTGGTTTCTTGTTGGTTAGTTGTAACAGATGAAAGAAGTGATTATACTAATGAGCTTACGCGATGGAACTCACACAACTGACATTCGCAGCTGTGATCTTAACAACTTCTGATGTTTTTCACTAATTGTCTTTGACATATGCAGTTCCGGGTTAAACTAAGTGTGTAGCAAAAACGTTTTTTTTTTTTTAATTGAAACTTTCCTGAAGAATAAAAGAAATTCAAATTCAGTAAATCTTGGCTCACTAATTCCACTTATTTAGTTGAAATGTTAGTTTCTTTAAATAGAACTCTATAAATGGCTTATTTCAAAAAGTATTTAAAAGATTCAACATGATTTTTTTAAAAAGAATTTATTAATAGCAGCATCAACCCGTTGATTGGGAATCAGGAAACTAATTAAATTGCTTCTCTAAAGCCTTAAAAGCATGATTTCAATTGTTTTTTTTGTTTTCGATATTATATTGTGTTATTCTCTAATTATTAATATTTATCAAAGTCTATATTGTCTCTAAGATAATTGTGACTAGAACACAAAAATACAACAAAAGGCTCTATACTAATTTCTAAATACAAATTTTTTTAATCAATAATCATTTCGTTTTTCATTTCAATTGTTGATAAATCCCCTAGCATAATTTAAATTTATACCCACTAATTTACCTCTACACTGCACAATATGATGTGAAGATTATCATCCTCATGTCACCTTAAGTCGTCCTATTTTGCTATATTTAGAATCAATAGTGAGGGAAAGGAAACTAATGGTTTTTCAGCCATTAAAAAAGTTTACCCATGATTCCATTACTTTATTAAATTAATACTAATACGATGAATTCGAAAATGAAGACTTGGTGAGGGTAAATTAACCCTAATGCTGAGAGCAGTGCAAATGCAATTTTCATTCACTTTAATGGTATTCGACTTAAAATCTGTAAGCCTCTGCCTTTCGTTCCTACATTACACAATTCATTTGGACTCAGCCGACCCCACAGGATGCAAGGCCCTGATGGTCGGAGAGAAAGACGTTTTCCATCCTCGATAGGGTACACCCAAAGTAAATGCACTTACCAAATGTACAGAGCAAAGTGTAACTCAAAAAGGAAGAGATTCATGTTCTTCAGTCACACAATAAATACTTTCCTGCAAACTGGTCTCATCACACTGCTCAGCTGACATTCATCATCCTCACATTTTTTTAAAGATAATATTTGTTTTTAAAATCCAGTTGGTTTAATAATTAAATTACAAATAAATTTTAGATTATTATATTCAATATTATATATTATATATATATATATATATATATATATATATATATATATATATTAGATAAGGACAGAGTCGTTTTTTTCTAGTTCAGTATGTCGCAATTTTTTGTTAAATTGAAAATCACTACCAACAGATATTTTGAGACACATCATTTTTTTTAAGAATATACGTATATTATATATATATATATATAATGATATCTGAATCTATTTTAAATTCTAGTTAATTTCACAAACTTTATCTTTTTAGCCCGGATTAACTACATTCTAAAATTTTCTCTTATTTCCTGATCCAATACCAACTTTTTTATTTAATTCATTCTAAACGCACTCGATAAAATGCTGATCTCGGCATTTTCTCAAGTTTCGGGAGAAGAAATAAAAATATTTAATACTTACAACATTCTTTTAAATATACCTAAGATTCCCGTTCCTAAATCTGCACGTGTCAAAGAAATCAAATCAAAAGAAATCTACACGTGTCAAAATCTCCTTATAAAATCACTGAACGGAAAGATTTTGGTCTCTTCTGCTGTTGTCTCCCGATGTAGAGTAATGTATTTCGTACCACTTATTCTTTGTACGTAAATTACCACTTATTCTTTATCCGTTTCAAAATTTCATAAAATTCTTCTATTTTCGCTAAGCAATTACTAAAATATGTTTACATGCATATAAACTTTTTTATTCAAATTTTGTTTATGCCTGTGTTCGGATTCAATTAAAATAACGTATAATGTTTTTAATGCTTTTTAATATTTTACAGTTTTTTTTTTCTTTCGAAATTGAGAAACGAAAGAAAGTCTAATACTATTTTACAGTTTTACACTACTTTACAAATATTTATTTATAAAAAATTATTTAGTAAATAACAAATAGTTCTACAAAAATTATTTAGAAATTTTTTTTCAGAAAGCAGCATGATTCTAGTTTTAGAATCATGCTGCTTGAATAAAACAAGAGTTCCCAGACTGTAAATTGCGACCAGTTCTTGAATATATGCATATCTTTCCATTATTTGCAAAAAATGTAATGTGGGTGTAAAATTATATTTAATAATAAACGTTTCCTTTCTTTTACAAAAGTTCTTTTTTGGCCTACAAAATCATTTCCGGCAAGACAATGTATTGTTAATTATTTATTATTATTATTTTGAAAAAATTCAGTGCATTAGATTATAGATTTCGTTTGATTAGATTATAGATAGACCGGGTGACTAGTGATTTCGTTTTTGAAAAGCGGATCGTAATGTTTAAAAGTTTTGGAAATCCTAAAATGAAGTATTTTAATAATTGTTTTCGTAATTAATTTTCAAATTACTTAAGAATTTCGACCAAAATTTTAACAACCTTTATCAATAAAGACCATATGCCTCAATTTCTCATTGAAATTCTATGAAAATGAAGAGAAAAGACATTCCAAATCGAACGACAGCATTTCACCTTAAATCTTTGCAAGTTCACAGTAAAGCTTGCGTCATCGTCATGTGTCAACTCATGAGTCACAACAATCGATATCTGACGTCAGGATAGACACTAGAGCGAATATACTGCCAAAATAATTCTTCTAAACAAACTAAGTAAGCTCATTGCAACACACGGCCCTGGATCAATTGATCCCGCTTAGTATAGCGTACCGAGAATTGGAAGTTTATTAATAACAATGTTCATTCATTTTAACTGAACAAACATCTATTTATATCAAGAGGTATGAAATTCGCTGATTCTCTTTGAGTTGCGAGTTGTCTCTTTTAATTACAGCGCTGAATAAGGTTCGATGACGTTTGCGAAGTTGCAATGATTTTGATTTCACTTCCTAACGGTTTAATGCTCTTGATGAAGTTTTTGACATCAGAAGGAATCAAGTTACGTTATTTTTAAAGAAGAATCGTACGCTTCTGGGAATATATTTAAGGAATGATCTTTTCTTTATAGGGTAATAGATAGAAATATATCTCTAGTGATTTACGTTTCGCAATTTTAATATAAGTGTTTTTGTTTTTCTTATGAAGGTAGAAAGATAACCCGTGATCAATTTTTGATGACGCCAGTTTCAGAAAAGAAAAACTAATGCTGCAATTTATTTATTTATTTTTCCTTTCTCTATTTTTAAGAATGGAAAGCCAATTTTAATTGTAAAATCCGGAATGATTTCATTGATTTTTATTTCTATTACCTTCATCTGTCTACTGCGAAATTAATATTTTTTTTTCTCCTTATTTTAATTTTTTTCCTTAAGCAACAAATGATTGCGATTAATTGAATTCATTTTTTTTTTCAAATAAGGTCCAAAGAAGCTTCGGGAAAAGAACAAATAATAATAATAATTTATTAAATAAACAAAACAAAAAAAATGTTAAAAAAATTATATGCCAGAAACCAGTTTCTGTTGCAAGAGGTGCATAGTGAAAATACGAATCAAAGAAAATCCAGTAATAATTAAAATAGCTCAGACAAATATAAAAAAAAATTATAAAAAGGAAGAAAGTTAATGCTTAAAATACACAGTCTAAACACAGTATACAGATAAAAGACATTTTAAAATTCACACTGAAATCCTTAAGACTTTGGATTTCATAGCACTATTTTATAACATTTATCGAAAAATATTGTTAAATTAATTTTCATGCATTGCCGACCTAATTAAAACATCACTATAGTTAATTTCGTATATGTAATGATTTAACAAAGATTTTGTTTGAAAAGAAGGCATTTAGAAGAATTGGGTCAGTGTTATATATGTAATATTAAATTTAGACGTAAAGCAGATATAGAAGGTAATATGAAGCATTATTTAATAAAAAAATAATAAATATTTGCTCTGATGCAAATAAACTCCACAAACTGAAACTTCGAAAACAATCTTTGAAAGTCCTTGTGTGTTAAAATAAAATATACATCAACTTCAATAAAAGATCTCCCTTCATATGGACAATGGCTACGACGTAACTAGAGAACATGCTATCACTAGAAAATACTCTAATTAAAATAAAATCAATAAAAATACGGGAAAACATTATTTACAGAATTCGGTGGTGCGGGTATTGTGGTTAAATAAAGTTCGAAGATGGAAAAATGAAATGAAATGAAAAAGCTTTTGAACAATATTTATTTATTGTAGGTAGTCTATATAGTTAATCGTAACTTAATAAACAGTGGATTTTTGCGCTTACAATTTTGTTGATTTACTCCCTCCCCTTCAAAAAAAAAAAAAAAAAGTAAACGGTCTATTATTTTTTTATGAGTTTAAAAAATAATTGGTCGTCAAAGTTTTTGCTAGAACAGAATTGCCATCAAAGTTTTTAATTGGGATTTTGACCACGTAATACGCGGATATTTACTGTTTCTCACTTGTTCAGATCTAAAGAGCAGAAGAATATAAGTGACTCATAATTAAAATTATAACACCTCGGATAAAAGACGACCCTTTAAGATGTGGGACTCCTAATATTTAACCAGTTCTGCCAATCAATAATTACGCCACTAGTAAGGGCGTGGTTACCGAAAGGGAAAACGAGACTCCCAGCATAAGGGACCGACGTTTTTGAAGAAAAAAAAAAAAACAGGCCATGGGTGGGAGAAATAAATAAGGAGAAAACACTTATCAACCATTCCCCGTGACCACTGGATAATAACACAGTAATCTCAGACCGTCAAACTGAGCTCAAACAAGTAATTTACAATTAATTCAGTTAATTTTTAATTCTATTAATTTTGAAATAATTAGATCAAATGATTTTAACGGGCAAGGCTCTAAAAGAATCTACCGTGATTAATACATCCAGTTTCTAAAAGTTAAATCGCTGTGTTCACAAGAATGTGTAGTAAGTGATTTCAAAAAAGATAAATCCAACAAAACAATAAATGACATAACACAATATAATAATATAGTAATTTTAATAAAATAACTATTTTTTAAATGATTGAAATATTATTTATATTATTAATTACTAATTTATAGTTACCAGGTTTATATAAGTTATTTGTATAAAATATTTTTATATAAAATTATTATATAAAAGTTTTATATAAAATATTTGTAGAATTCATTAAAACTGATTTAAATTTATCTTTAAAACAATTTAAGCAATAATATTTATATATATATATATATATATATGGTAGGTAATAACTGTATAATTGTTACCATTAAAGAGAGAGGTAAAAAATGTCACTACTTTTAAGAATATTCTCAAATACAGAAAGTGCATAAACTCTCAGATTTTAGGAAATTTTTCGCGCCAAAACAAAGAGTCCTCCCCCCCCCTTACATCATATTTTCACTTTATACAGTTGAGAAATGCATTCCTCTATCAAAAACACAGAATGTTTGACTTCATGCTAACGTTAATGATGACAATAAAGATATTCTGGGAGCAGTAAAATTTAGCATTAATCATATCTAAACACTAAAAAAAAACGAAAATGGCGAAAAGATATTCCAACAAAGACGTCATCACGCGACTGGTCTGACGACACTGTTGTCAATAAAATATGATGCACAACCTCAGTTAGCATTCCACTGCAAGTAACTATAACCAGGTGTAATCATACAATGTCTGAAACAGCTGTTTTTTTTTTTCTTTGATGAAAGATTTTTTTTATGTATGTGTTGGTGGAATTTCATAAATATTATTTTTAAGCGAGTGAAAAATTGAGAAACAATAACTGATATTACGTTTAGGCATTTGTCTGTTTATTTATGAATTTTACGATGATACATTCATTTTGTCGCATGTGACAGCCACTGATCGGAAAATGTGGGTTCACACTGTTCTATATTTTATCACTGATGTTTATTATATTTTACTCGCGTCAAAATTTTTCTATTGTGTAAAAGACTTTATATTTGGAATGCTTAGTTGTTGAGTTATACGCGAAACAATTGGCTTTTTAATTCAAAATTACAAAAACATGCTTAGGTGCAGTCCGTGTAATCTCTACTAATAATAAAGATAAATGTGTGTATGGCATTCTTTAAAGCACACCATTAAATTTAGAACAATCATATTTAGCACAAATAAACTTTGGTAACTGAATATAAGTATCTCAAAGCGAATTCTTTGAAATTTTTAATTAAATTCTAATAAATTAAAAATTAGGCAAAAATTTGTCGTTTTTTGGCGATAACCTCCGAAAATATTATTGTACAAAAATGACTTTTAAAATATCTTAAAATTCAAAAAATTATCATTTTAATAATACCAATTCCATTGTTCTGTAATTTTTTTACTAAATTTTGGCAATATTTTTAAAATTATTTTTTAAATAATTTTTAATTATTATATTTCATGTCAAAAATAAAATTCGTTTCCCGTTTTTTTCATTGTTTTTTAATTATTCTTCTTTGCTTTTTTTTCTTATTGTTTATAATTAAAATATGAAAAATCGGCTTATTTTTTGACGTTGATCATGTTTTAATGTAAGCATACTTTTAATAAAATGTTTGAAAATTTTTGTGTTTACAATTATTTAATTTCAGAACCAAGCAATACTCGTAATGATTTTTTTAATACACTACTTTAAACACTGCTGTTTTTTTTCTGTGTTAAGAACCAAAACTAACAGAAACTCGGAGCACATTGAATAGAATAGTGAAATTCTTCTGAAAAAGTATGGGATATATATATATATATATATATATATATATATTATATATATATATATATATGAAAGTTTGAATGTAAAAATATTTTGCAAAAGAATCCACAAAAACAAAGTTACACAATGTATATAATTGAAATTTATCATTAATCATGGTGAGTCGCCTGGTCGCCAAAGGTTGGTAATTCTAAATAATGATGGAAATAGTATCCATAAGAATTAATAATTTGATCCATATTTTCTTGAAAATGGATAAGCAACTTTTTGCATTTAATCCCAACTATTCAAATCCGAGATCTTTCTAAATTATAACAATGATGAATTATATTAATATATAGGAATAGTATTTTGTAAGTGATAGCAACTTCTCATAATCTATACTTATATAAACCTCAATGTGTGTGTGTGTATGTGTGTGTGTGGTTGGCGCTCTACAGGCCAGATCCTTCGACCTACAGTTACCAAATTTGGGACATTCATACCTTGGTGGTCGGGAATGTGCACCTGTGGACACTTTTTTTGAATTTTTAATTAGAATTTTAATTATTAATTAAAACCTAACTTTCCCGAAAAAAAATCTTTTCATTTCCCCACCGCCAAATGAGTACAGCTTCAATTCCCCCCCCCCCACGCTAACGAGGATAGGCTTAACATATTTTCGGCCGATTATTTCAAACTATCCTGTTTATTTTCTTAATGTTTGATGCATTTAAAATTAAACATTGTTAAATAATCGATCTCTCAGATTCATTCTGAAGTACTTTTGATTTTAAATAAAACAGAATAAAGGAAATTAAAAATTTCTAATCTGTGTAGCGTTACCCCAACTGGCGTAGAAAATTCACACATTTGCGTTACCATATTTGGAGTCGAAAATTCACGCATGCGCATTGTGTTCTGATTGTTGACAACTCTATTTTCAACGGATACGGACTTGGTTTTGAAGTCTTAACATGTTTCCGACCGATTATTTCAAACGATTCTGTTTATTTTCTTAGAGTTTCATGCATTTAAAAATAAACATTGTTAATTAATTGAAAATATTCGTTTCAGTAAAAAAAAATGTTCTTATATTAATTGCAATTTAACCATTTCCACTTTAATTTAAAGCATAAGAAAATTAGATACATATTACGTTATGGCTGAAGTACTTTATAATATTATGAATGGATTAAATGACTATCGAAATTTGAAGCTTTAAAATATTTTGATGAAGCTATTAAAATAGGAGTTACATAAAATATTTAATTTTTAAAATTTTAACGAGCATTAAGATTGGCGAACCGGCTGGTCGCCGTTACTGCTATTGCTTTGACGAGGTTACATTATTTGCTTAATAAAGATTTAATATGTCTTATTTTTGGTCATTTTATTCAAATATTTATAGGGTATAACTCCGGGATATCTTTAGAGATTTTTGGAGATTTATTCTCTATCATTAAATCGATTTTTTTTAGTGATTACATTTATCTTGATAGTTATTCTCCTCTTTCTACAGAAAACAAAAGGGAGAATCCGTCTCAAAAAGTAAGCCAGAATTCAGCCTTCTAGGGGCCCTTAAGCAATGTAAGCCACGGGACCCCATTTCTCCTTCTCAACTTCTATAACAAAATAATTTATTTTATTGTTTTTAATGTGAATCTCTTGTAAGCAGTTTTAAACAGTCAATTTTAATAAACTGAATTAACAAACCATTTGCTTTTCGGTTATTTTCAAGAAAATTTATTTCAGTATCTCTCTTATGAAAAAAAAATTTTAATTTAAAAATAATTTCAGACAAAACAATAAGAAGAGTGACAAATCTTTTAAAAACAATCTAAACACTGTTTAATCATATATAATGATCAGGAAATTTTTAATACATAAAGTAACATATCTTGTCAACATTATAAAATAAAAGATAAATTTGACAAACGGTGATTTATTAGTAATACTATTAAAATAATAATTTCAAATTTAAATGGTTTTTGATTTTATTTGAGCAAGTTTGAATGTATGGAGCTCCAAAATTAAATTTCTCTAAAAATACCTTTAAAAAAATCAAGCGATCTCGGGGTCCCATAGCTGTGGGGGCTTTAGGCAGATACCAACTTTGCCTAGTTATTAATGCGGCCCTACGAAAAGACAAATTAATTTCATGCAATAATGCACTTTAATGCTCTAAAGAGAAGACTTGACAATTATGATTTACTATCTAATCACTTCTTATTGAGAAATCTAACCACCTGTGCCTCTTGCAACCCTTTTATAAGAGGTAGAAATTTCGCAACACCTTCACACCACATTCTAGAGCCACTGCTATCGGTTATGGAGTGCATTGAATCCATTCGGTACTTGCTTATTATCTCACCTTATCGAAAATCAGTAGCGGAAGTGTTCTTTTTTTTTCTTTTTCACAAAATAGAATTTCCCGGAGATAAAATAAAAAGACAATTGAATGTTAAAACCTTTTATCGATGGAGTGATTTCCTATCTAATTTGTTTCTCGAGCTTTCTATTCCTTTTGGTGGTTATTGATAAAATTTTGAAGAAAACACCTGTTGACGAGTGTATCATCCCGTGAACTAAATTTAATCAGATGTACTTCAAATAATGCTTACTTAACAAAACAAATACTGTTTCTAGGGCATAAGTAGAAGTGTTTTTTCCACATTAAAAAAAGTTAAAAACTTTTTATTTTGGACATAGTTTTACACAATTTACGTCATTTATATTGCCAGCATTCGATGTCCTAATAATCTACATTTTTAATAATTATTGATTAATGAAATTTTAAATTAGCAACAGAAAGTTAAATCTTTTTATTAAAAACGAAATTATCTATATGTAATGATAGCTTTTAATCTAATGTAAATCCTAATTAATTTCCTCATTTTTATCTTAATTTCGACCATTCAAAAATGGCGTCTTATTTCCTGATCCAATTCCTACTTTTTTTATTTAATTAATTCTTTACACGCTCTATAAAATTGCTGGTCTCAGCATTTCAGCATTTTCTCATGATCCGAGTGAAGGGATAAAAATTCCTTAATGCTTAAACATTCTTTTAAAGATACCTAAATTTTCCTATCCTAAATGGACACGTGTCAAAGAAATCCCTATCAACATTTCATAGCAAATCCACTGAAGGGGAAAATTTCGGTCTCTTCTTCTCTTGTGTTGCTATGTAGACTTGACATATCTCTTACCGCTTTTTATCGTCATCTGACCGTGGTTCAAAATTACGAGGTCCGTCCCAAAATAGCCCTAGTGTTGCTTCAAAACGGGACGTTAGTATAACTAAACCGCTTTTTATTTGCATAAATTATGCGTCCGGAATGAAATAAATCGGTTAAAAATGACTTCTATTCTGTCACGTAACTGCTAAAATGTGTTTATGTATATGTACTGATGCAGGAATTCGCAATGTCTGTTATTTAAATATTGACATCGTAATAGCTGTACATAATCTCATACATTGTTATTCGCCAGTTAACCCATTAACGCGCACTTCCTTATTTGAGGACTATTAAGATTTGTCTTCCGTGTCTAGGCCAATCGTCCTCCATTGTTTCTTTTTGGTTTGGCTAAGAAGTCAAGACGTACTCCTATATTCCTTAAAAGTTTTTAACGTGTGACTTTCAGTTAGATTTTGAAGTCAAATTATCATAATTTTGTAATTTTTTTTTATTTATGTGGTCCTTTATTTCCACAAAAGAGCGATCTGCATTTTTTTTTTTTTGATGCTGACAAGCAATCAGAATGAAGAAGAGTTCATTAATAGATATCATTCGAGAGGGTTGGACAGAATTCGAAGAATAAGTTATGTTCTGAAAAAAGCGCAAGTGGTATTCTTATGTAAAATTTCTGTAAAATATCCCACAACACGCTTAAGAAAAAGAGATAATTTGAGTGGCCATTATACTATGCAAATTACATAATGTAAAATCTTCATAATCATATTTGTTAATTAAGAAATAAAAAAATTAAGCTATCAAAGTGGAATGATGCATTAAAACCCATCGTGTTTACATTTGTTTATTTTTCCTTGACTTTCCTTTTAAAATAATTAATTAATAAGAAATCGAAAATAATCCTTATTATTTTTCTAATCTTTTCTTACATTTATGAAATTTTGTGATGAATATTTATAAAAAAATTTCTTAGGTTATTTTCTATCAATTTTCGATTATTTTTTCTTTAAAAGGAAAAAAAAAATAGTAATGGAATTTTACAGCATCTTTATTTCAATAATGGTATTTCTAAAATAATTTAAAAATATTGTACTCAACTATTATTAAATTAAATCAAAATAATTCTTCTAAAATTATTTCAAAAATATATTTTTTTATAAAAAGGCCAACTTTTTAAATTTTTTTTACAATGTAGTATATTTATGAAATATAAGAGATAGACATGTATTCGAAATAAAACTTAGCGGTGAGAATTGGGAAAATCTTACTTTGATTTTCTAAATCTTTTCTCTTTCGAAATATAGTGGAGAAAATCCAATATGAATTCGGAATTTTTTTTTTCCGACTGATTGAATCCAAATTTTGACACACAGTTGAAATTTTAGTTAATTAAAGATTACATACAAAATTTCTTTGATTTACATTCATTAGATTATCAATCATTGTGTTTATATGCATGAAAATGTATATACAGACAAATATTCAATTCATTGACGGATTTGGTTCAAAATTCGAAACGAATATACTTTTTATATCCTGAAACTAAATTTTGTTAATATTAACTTAAACTTTTCTGTATATAGATTTCGTTCAAAATTTTATACAAAAATGTAAACACATCAAGACTATATATCAAATTTCATTCGTCCAGATCAAAACATTCTTGATTTATCGTATTCACAGACAGATTCAAGGAAGATCTGAAACGTGGAGACTCATCAAAATCTCTAGGTCGAATTTTCCGATGATTTAGAAACTTGTATAAGAAAATAACAAGCCTCAGGAAAAATCTTGCTTATGAATAATAGTATGCCATCGATATCTACCAATAAAGCAAAATGACCTCTTTTCCATATTATAAAAGATATAGAACTTATTATCTTATTTTTATTTATTTTCTATATATAATTAGAATGATGAAATATAAAATGTCAGAATTGACACTAATATGCCATTCAAGAACGCGCATACATTTTCAAATGAAAGAAAATTTCCAACTATAGATAATGAATAATTATTTTGTTTCCGAAATTTTGATATGTTGCAAACTGTTAAACATAATTATTCAGCAAATATATTTGCCTAAATTGAGTTGTTTATCCACTTCTTGTCATTTCCGAATCTGACTAGACAATGAAATATTTTCGATGTGCCGAAGCGATGCGGAAAATAACAACTACTCAAAGCAATAAAATGTGTAACAAAGAAATGATGAAAAGTTTAAAAAACAAGTGATAAAGCAAATATGTACAATCATAATTCATGAAAATATATCACACCTTAAAAGTTACAATCGAATAATAAGCTTTTTTCCCTACTTACTCATTGTTAGTAAACATTACAATGCTTGAAAATAACACGTGTATTGATTTATATCTATTCATTTTTTATAATTGGATATAATGACCAAAGCGCATGTCCGAAGAGATGTGGCATTAGAACCTCGGGCAAGAGAGGTATACATGTCCCAAGGGCCAATCATATTAGGTGCCATTGGAATAATACATTACTGCTTTTATAGCATTATTTGAATTGAAACATCATGAAAGAGCGAAAAAATAATGCCTTCTACTCTTATTGAATCATGATTGGTGAGAACTAGGGGTGGAAAAATTATATTATACTCCGAACGCTTGTTACCCTCGTTACGCCACTGGCGCGGAAATAAGAAATAGAGCTTTAGGAATAATCCAAAAAAGCTATGCTGGACACGTATCTGTATATATAATACAGATTTCGTGGAATTAAAATACTCTTGAAAAAAGTTGTACTTTCACAAATAAAAATTTATACTCTGTATTGTTTCATAATAAATAATTTTCTTTGAATTAAACTTTAGCTATAAATGAGACAATTTTTTTTGCATAAAAATTCATTTTTTTCTTTTTTATAAAATTTAGAAAGTATTTCTTGAATTGCACTTCAGTTAAACTTGAAGATTTTGTATGACTGGTCAGTTTATTGATAACAGCAAAAGAAGGGGAAAAATCTAATATTCATGAAAACATTTTCTAACATTTTTTCGCTTAATCATGAAAATTAAATCGCTTATCACTTTCCTCTATATCTGTTACCTCTTTCTGTAATGGTCATATATTTCTAAAAATATTTATAAAAACTTTTACAATATTCTTCTTTTTTAATTACTGGATTTAAAAATCAAGGCATTGCTATGATACTAAATACATTGCTCTGTGCACACGTTACAGCTGCAACATAATTAACAATAAATTTTTTAAATGCAAAAGAATGCCACTTAAAATTCTATCATGTAATTATGTTTCAGATTAGAGGGTCGAATCTCTTTAAATTTTTTTTTCCTCATTTCTTTATTAATGATCCGATTTCAACAAAACAGAGTACTTTCACTTTAGAGTACTTTTGCTTAATAGAGCACTTTTATATAATAAAGCTTTTATTTAATAGACATTTCAATATAATATACTTCCCAACAGAATAGAGTGCTATGTGGATATGCAATCTGCACGTGATCTCAGAGGAAAAGCTAGGCGAAACGTATTTCTGCTTATTGTTTTCTATATGATGAAAAGTTAATTTTATAGTTGAAATAAAGATAGAAGGAGAAAGCTTAAATATTGAAATATTACAATGTTCCGAACAAAAAGTAAGAAACATCTTTTTCTTTTTTCCCAGTTGAATAATGATCTGACTCCAGTATAATTGAATCAATAACTTAATGGTTGAAAGTACTGGGACTCAAGGCAAATATTTTATCTTCACGTCAACATAAAGAAATAGCTAAAAGAAACGTTTACTGTGTATTATCGCTGCTACATATAATTAAGAGTAAGTTTTAAAAATTCAGAATCGAGGTTGGAATCTCCATCAATCTTTTTCAGTTTTTTTTTTTTTCATAACAATTTAATTCAGATAATGTTATAACAGGTAAAAATGCAGAGCACTGGGACCCAATGTGGGTATGTGATCTGTGTGTGTGCTTAGCAGAAAAAAAAAGCCAGATGGAGCAATTGGGAAAGCTGTAAAGCTATGCAAGGAGATAAAAAGAGTCGGAGATGCATCTTTAGCGTACAGTAGCCAAGGGCAGTGCCACGCAAACAATCCCGAAGGCGGATGATATTAATTCCCCTGATTGCGTCAACCTCTTTAAGGATTCCATTTCGTGCGATGAACTGCACCACTTCAGAAGCACTTCCAACCCAGATAAAGATGTCGTTTTCCCGCTTTCATCTTCTTATTCTTTCCCCCTGATGGGGCGCCGCGATAAGGAACAATTTGTTAAATTGGCCGCGGATTCGGCCTCTCCTTTCCCCACACGTTTCGAGAATTGAACACAAGTTACCGCTGAGTGGATTAGGAGACGGTAAAGAGGAAAATTTTCGAAGCTGCAGTCATTTAAATAACAGATAGCGGAGCGGGCGAGTAGATTGCACAGGAGGTGGAAACAAAGGATGACGCATTTATTTCGATTCGTTTTCTTTAAATTTCATTCGAATGAAACTGGACTCCTTCACTTGTTACCGTGAATGTTGAAAAATTAAAAATAAAAAAGGAATTATTAATTGATAATTCATTATTTTCGAAAATACTCTTAACTTATATAAGAAATTTTCAAGAGTAATCTTTTATTAGTGTACTAAAACAACTTGGCAGTTTTATCAAATATTTTTATTATTATTATTATTTGATCGTTAAAATAAAATTGAAAAAGAATAGTGACTAATCTCTTTTGTCATTATCTCCTCAACTTACTATCTTAGCGACTTATGATTATTCATTCTTATGACCGCGTAAAATAAATTTTGAATTCCCAAACAAATTGTAACCCGCTGGCAACAAAATATCTGGACATATCTGGGAAGCCAAACTTTGCTCGGCAGTTTCTTTTTTTTATTTTGTAAAATCGTGTTTTTTTAAAGAAAAGTTTTAGATATGAATTAAATAGAAACTGATTACGTATGAATATTTTTTAATCTTACCTCATCTCATATCCATCAATGCCCTCGCACAAAATTTTCACGTACCAGTAGGTTATCATCCTATGGCAACAAAGCAGGTTTTCCACAAAAATTTAGAAGATAGTGTTATATAGCATTGTCATGATGAGAGCAGATAAAGAAAAGGTGTAATAGTTATATTATATATATATATATATATATATATATATATATATATATTGATATATTGTGTGTGTGTGTGTGTGTGTGTGTAAAATCGCGTTTTTTCAAGAAAGGCACATATATAGATAAACTTAAAAAGCAAAATCTTATTGAAATATAAAATTGAATCCAAATCGTTAGAGCCGTTTCCGAAATACATGAAATAAATTTACATACATATATATATA